>CM035784.1:2454005-2499005 GCA_020466265.1 Siphamia tubifer
CCATGGTGAAGGTGTGATCATCGTTTTACTCAGCACCGTTGCTGCACATTTATGTGTCTCATTATGAGGATGAATAATCACCACAAAAAGGTTCACACTCATCAGGTATCTGACATAGCATTCGATCATGTAATAGCCACTTATTGTATATGTAAGTTAAGGTGTGTAATGTGTATATATGTATATATATATATATATATATATATATATATATATATATATATATATATATATATATATATATATATATATATATATATATATATATATATATATATATATATATATATATATATAAAATAAGCCCTCTAGTGGTTATGTGTAATTAGCATCTATCTTAATGGAATCATTGCTAGCAGGGTGTTATCATCTAACCTGACTCACATGTATGGATGTGTGTCATGTCTGTTCTGCTAAAACACCATTAGCTTCTCTTTGTGAAGGCGCGGTTGTCAATCAAAATCATTGGCCCTGATTGGACAAACCAGGTGCTTGTCATTTTAAATGACGTACTACTTCAACCAATCACATCGAAAGCAGCATGTATAGATGATAGAAGTAGAAGCTCTTACCATACCTGGTTGGGAGAAGAACCATTACATGTTTGGATGTAATCTGTGATAGTTTCGACAGCACTGTTGAAATTACAGAATCGAAGCTGACTTCAGTCTCCTCCATGTGAGACGCCAAGTTTTTCAAAGCAACTGTGTGAAGAGTCTTCCTCATGTCATAACTGTTAAAATCACACCCAGTGATCCTGATTGATCCATCCATAGACAATTGAACATCTACGGTGGTTTACCACATCCTTGTGTGAAGCTCATGAAGCTGAACAGAAACACAAGGGTCGACGAAAGCCAGACTAGTTATCATCTGTCAAATAAGTTTAGAAAAATCAGGCAAGGATAAAAAAAAAACAAAGAAACAATCCAATTTATTTTTTAGTTTATTTCACTTTACTCAGTCATAGAAATTGCTACACTATTTTAGACAATGGGAATAGAGTCTGTGAAGTTTGTAGATGTGCTTCGACACAAAAAAAACATCCAAATTATCCTTATGATTGTGGAGTAATTCTTCATTTACTTTGGGTGTGTTTTTTAGGTGTTTTTCCGTGAACATGTGGTCAGGATGGAAGAACTTAACATGTAGTTTAGAACACCAGAGCTCAGAGTGTACTGGCCCTTTAAGAAGAGCAGGAGGCACGCGCGTACGCACTCATGCACGCACACAGGTGTGTATGTGTGTTAATTAATTAAGTTCAGGTGATTCCGCTGTCATATAAATAAAATAACTACAGTACGGAGCGTTTTTGAGAAAGTTTAAAGCATAAAAAACTAATGTTTTCGGACTTGTTTATAGTGAAAGGAGCTGCGCGTGCGGACAAAGAAAGAAGAAAGAACAAAAAAAGAGAAAAAGGCTAAAGTTTGACCACAGGTTTGAAGACGGCCTCCTCCTCCTCCTCCTCCTCCTCCTCCTCCTCCTCCTCCTCCTCCTCCTCCTCCTCCTCCTCCTCCTCCTCCTCCTCCTCCTCATCTTTAAGGTAAATATACACTTTTTGTTTGAAAAAAAAAACCCCTTAAAAATGACATTTTCCATGTGTTTTATGGCTGGAGCTAATTAACCATCTGTATCAGGTGAGACTTTTACGCACACTTTGCTCTTTGTGTTAAACAACTTAAGGTCAGAATTTAAAAATTATTGACACCAAATATACTGTAAACATTGTAAACAGACATTTACAAACCTGTGTCTCAAGTGTGAAAACAGCACATTATAACCACTGTTTGTTTTATCCAGAAGACATTAAGACACAACTCATGCAAATTAGAATATTGTGTTTTTGCAGCAAAAATGCAGATAATGTTTGCATCTAAAAAAATGCTTTGTTTACATCACAAATAACCCCCTTAAATGGTTAATGTATTTAATTGTCTTTTTTACATTTAAAAGTGCGTCACTAAAAACTGTACAAAAGTACGTCAGTAAAAATGGTCTAAAAGTGCGTTAATAAAAACTGTATAAAAGTGCGTTAATAAAAACTGTATAAAAGTGTGTTAATAAAAACTGTATAAAAGCGCGTTAATAAAAACTGTATAAAAGTGCGTTAATAAAAACTGTATAAAAGTACGTTAATAAAAACTGTATAAAAGTGTGTTAATAAAAACTGTATAAAAGTGCGTTAATAAAAACTGTATAAAAGTGCGTTAATAAAAACTGTATAAAAGTGCGTTAATAAAAACTGTATAAAAGTGCGTTAATAAAAACTGTATAAAAGTGCGTTAATAAAAACTGTATAAAAGTGCGTTAATAAAAACTGTATAAAAGTGCGTTAATAAAAACTGTATAAAAGTGCGTTAATAAAAACTGTATAAAAGTGCGTTAATAAAAACTGTATAAAAGTGCGTTAATAAAAACTGTATAAAAGTGCGTTAATAAAAACTGTATAAAAGTGTGTCAGTAAAAACAGGTTAGCACAGAACACCCCCGGGATAGAAATGAATGTAAATGAGCATAAGCGTGAGCTTCCAATTCCCACAATTCCTTGCAACAGATTGTGGTGACTTGCCTGGAACATTACAAAGTGGTGAGTTGTGGTTTAAAGTTGTAACTTACTGAAAAACCTTCCTGGACGACAGTATGACAAGTGAGTCAACGTTGTAGAAGAGGACAGCGTTTCCATGGTAACTGTGACGCCTCTGAACGTCCACATGAATCCTATCTGATGATCATGCAGAGATGACAAATTGCATTTTACTCCAGTTATTTACATATATGAACAGGATTAGTTTCTCATTTTAGATCAGTCGATGCTTTTGGGTTTTTAATGGTTAAACTATCACGTTATGAAGTTTAGACACTTGGTTTATTAGAGGATAATGCAAATGTTGTTGAAAGAGGGGTGAAAAATGAACCAAACCCTACCAGATTGTTTACAGCAGTTTGTTTTATAGTGTTTGAAAGTAAATGAGTTGACAGATGGATGTGCATTTATGTAGGTGAAAAGTAAAAAAAAATAATTAGAAGAAGATGTATTTCCTTTAAAGGAGTTTAACTGTTTAGTAAGTGACTAAGTAAAAGAAAAAACACACCATATGTATCTAGATTTGAGAGTTATGCCTGTTATTTTAAAAATGTGTGTGTGTGTGTGTGTGTGTGTGTGTGTATTTTCCTCTTTCTTTTCGACACATGGATTATGTTTAAGCCTTAAAGTAGGCGGCATCACTAAGCTTTACTTCAGCCTCTTTTCACTCAAATTCTATTATTTCTCCAATTCTGTTGTTGAAACACATATATATGTCTGAAAACAAACTAACAAATGTATATTTTTACATAAACTACTGGTTATTCCAGTTTTGTTTGGAAATTCAAGTAGTTAAAGTTAAATGAACAGATTCAAATGGTACAAATGTAAACAGTGAACGGAGAGGAAACATCTGAAAATGGTTTAAAGGTGTTTAAAGGTTATTTTAAAGTGTTTTAAAGGTGTTTAAAGGTTATTTTAAAGTGTTTTAAAGGTGTTTAAAGGTTATTTTAAAGTGTTTTAAAGGTGTTTAAAGGTTATTTTAAAGTGTTTTAAAGGTGTTTAAAGGTTATTTTAAAGTGTTTTAAAGGTGTTTAAAGGTTATTTTAAAGTGTTTTAAAGGTGTTTAAAGGTTATTTTAAAGTGTTTTAAAGGTGTTTAAAGGTTATTTTAAAGTGTTTTAAAGGTGTTTAAAGGTTATTTTAAAGTGTTTTAAAGGTGTTTAAAGGTTATTTTAAAAGTGTTTTAAAGGTGTTTAAATGGCTTGTAAGGGTTTTTGAGGTTTTTTTATTGAAAATAATTCATTAATTGAAATGAATCCAAAGTCGCGCAGTGATTAATCTAATGAAGTGTTTTATTCTTTGACAGCTCTACTCATGAGACATTTTACAACAGGCTTCTTTATTTTTCATCCCAGCTTTTATTTGATGATCAAAGATTTGAGTAGATTCCTCATTGGAAACTTTAAAAAAAAAAGTTGTTTTTTTAAAAAAGTCAAATAAAAGGCTGAAGCTGAGGCCAGAATCAGAGGCTGCATGTGTGTGAATGTGAACGCATGGATGAAATAAAGACGCTGCAGCTGTAGGGAATATTTTATTTATTGATAAAGAGTTTCTTCTGCAGCTTCACATCAAAGGTATGATAAGACATGAGGTGTGTGTGAGGCTCTGAGATGGGATGAAATCAGACGCTGTGTGTGTTTTACAGTGACAGCGAAACCAGGTCACGGAATTAAGATCAAAGCAACGAAACAACACAATACACGGCCGTCAATCACACACGTTTACACGCACTCCATTCACCACGTCTTCATCAGGTGGAGAAACTGGAAACCAGTCATACACCTGGTCCTGTCACCATGGCAACACAGAGGGTGAGTCCAATATGTATATGTGTGTAGATATATGTGTGTGTGTGTGTGTGTGTGTGTGTGTGTGTATGCACTGAATTCAAAGTATTGAGCTGTGTGTTATGAATGAACATGACTGACGATGAAAAGAAGTGTTCAGATACAGATGGATTCACCGACACAAGTAAAACCTTGAATCAACTTAAAAGTTCTTCTTCAGTAGGTCACATATAAAAACATCTAGTTAAGTGAATTAAATTAAATTAAAATAACCTTCACCCTATCTTTAATTTGTTTAACTTTTTATGTGTGACCATAAAAAGTCACCAGTCTTTAGATCATCTGAGGAGGGGTCTTTGTTGTTCCTGTTCAGTCATAAATGTTTTGTTTTTTTTTAACGCATTAACATTGAGGCTGAAAATAACTTCACACTAATGTTTGTACAAGTTTCAACTGAGGTGGAAAAAGTCTTGACGTGTCAAAAATAAAAGTAGTTCAGTCGTGCACAAACATTTTCCAAACAAATACTGAGTAAATATTTAAAGAGTTCTGAGGTGGTTTTATTTAGTTCAGCTGTTGTTAGTTTAGCACACGTTACTGGAACTGTTTTATTTTTGTATGTTTTTTTATTACAGCTGCACAGTATATTGTTTGAACATCGACATCACAATGTACGTGTTCGCAATAGTCACAGGTCCTGTAATTATTTTAATGTTTTTTTTTAATTTATTTATTTATATTTAAACATTTTTATATTATTTTTAAATTAATTAATTAAAGTATATTTAATTGTTTTAATTTTTAATTAATTAATTAATTTGTCTTTTCTATGTATTTATTGATTTATTTATTTTTATGTAAATATTGGTTGAAATTAATAAGGTGGCAAACATTGTTCATGGGGAAAAAAAAGCTGTAAGTCATTGGTATTTGTCTATAGAACATTAATAGTCCTGCTTTGTTTATAGTGACAGAAGCAAAATGAACAATAAATAAAATAAAATAAAATAAAATAAAATAAAATAAAATAAAATAAAATAAAATAAAATAAAATAAAAAAAATTAAATTAAATTAAATTAAATTAAATTAAATTAAATTAAATTAAATTAAATTAAATTGGAAAAACCTTCCATCAGTGTTCCATCAATAGATCAAAAGTTCTTCACCTGGGATGTAGTTTTTATGTCTTTTACAAAGAAGCAAAGTAAATAAGAAAACAGATCAAATCAAATAAATAAAACATTCCAACGACTCCACAATGATCAAAGGATATAGACGTGTTTTGAAGACAAACAAAAGACTGAAAACATTCATCCTTTCAACATTTGTTTTTTCCACTTGCCTCTGGTCAGTAACATCTGCTCAGACCCTCAACACTTTTTGAACAAATGTGGAACAGTTTTTACTCAGTCTGATGTTTGTCATTTATCTGTTTCTCTGTTTGCAACATAAACTCACTTTAGTTTATTTACTTTATTTGAACAGGGACAATTCAGTTTCATAAAACACATGATTACACATGGTTAAAAAAAGTCAGAATTAACCAGAAGGTTAGATTTAATGTGTCGTCCCCTGAACATGATAAACAGTCAAATACATAAAATACATCTGTAGATCAGAGAACACATGGTACATTAGACCTAAACTATGGAATATAACACATTTACAAACACTTGTTACAGTTTTAACCTGACTGTCACCATCTGGGACCCTCCCACAACCAATCTGTTTTTAAAGGAGGGGCCTGATCTAAAAACCTTGCATGTGATTGGATGAAAAATCTGACGTGCTGCTTCAACCGCTCACATTGAACTGAAGCTGTGACTCAGAACGCACCGCTGTGTTGTATGTAAATGACCACAGTATGGCTGCACCTGAACGCACCGCTGTGTTGTATGTAAATGACCACAGTATGGCTGCACCTGAACGCACCGCTGTGTTGTATGTAAATGACCACAGTATGGCTGCGCCTGAACGCACCGCTGTGTTGTCTGTAAATGACCACAGTATGGCTGCGCCTGAACGCACCGCTGTGTTGTATGTAAATGACCACAGTATGGCTGCGCCTGAACGCACCGCTGTGTTGTATGTAAATGACCACAGTATGGCTGCGCCTGAACGCACCGCTGTGTTGTCTGTAAATGACCACAGTATGGCTGCGCCTGAACGCACCGCTGTGTTGTATGTAAATGACCACAGTATGGCTGCGCCTGAACGCACCGCTGAGTTGTATGTAAATGACCACAGTATGGCTGCACCTGAACGCACCACTGTGTTGTATGTAAATGACCACAGTATGGCTGCACCTGAACGCACCGCTATGTTGTCTGTAAATGACCACAGTATGGCTGCACCTGAACGCACCGCTGTGTTGTCTGTAAATGACCACAGTATGGCTGCGCCTGAACGCACCGCTGTGTTGTCTGTAAATGACCACAGTATGGCTGCGCCTGAACGCACCGCTGTGTTGTCTGTAAATGACCACAGTATGGCTGCGCCTGAACGCACCGCTGTGTTGTATGTAAATGACCACAGTATGGCTGCGCCTGAACGCACCGCTGTGTTGTATGTAAATGACCACAGTATGGCTGCGCCTGAACGCACCGCTGTGTTGTCTGTAAATGACCACAGTATGGCTGCGCCTGAACGCACCGCTGTGTTGTATGTAAATGACCACAGTATGGCTGCACCTGAACGCACCGCTGTGTTGTCTGTAAATGACCACAGTATGGCTGCACCTGAACGCACCACTGTGTTGTCGTATGTGCAGGACAATCAGAGGATAAAAGGAAACATCAGCAACAGCCAGTGGATATTCCTTGAACTTCCCAATGGAAAACAGGTCGACCAGCAGCTTGCAGAAGTTGGTCTTAATGTGTGAAATTTTCCAGAAAAATACTCTTGTAGATGGGGAGGCAGTAGATGGGGCGGGGGTGCAGTGTCCCCGTATGTGTGTATGTGTAACAGTATGTGAAGAGGCTTTTAATGGATGAGTTACAGAAAAGGGGAACGTTACCAACTGTGACAAAAAAAAAAGCCAGTGTCAAATCAAAGCAAAGACTGAAAGAAAAAGTCTGGACATGGTTTAAATCCCTGGAGTGACTGTTGTCTCTGCTCTGATTCTCCTGCTGCAGCCGGCAGCTCCATCTGCCTTAAAACACAACCCAGACAAAAAGAACCAGTCCTCCAACCACACTGTCCGCACTGTTTTCACCAACATGAAAGCAGACAAACAGCAGATTTCTTCAGGGTCGTAATGGTGGAAGTTACTTCTGCTGGAGCGAACACGTCTAAGAGCTGACAAACAAATGCACTTCTAATCCTGCCCAGGCTGGACCGGATTATTTAGAACATGTTGGAGTTATTTCACACACTCCTTACAGTCAATTTATATGCATTTACTTATTTAGCAACTGGAATGTGACAGGAATAATAAAAAAAACCTTTAACTCATGCCATTACAGAAGTAACACAGTATAAAAAACAAGAAAATAAGAGACAAAATGAACAAAAACAGCCTAAGTGATTGATTAAAAGGAACAAAAGTGCATAAGAAACAGACAAAATAATAACAAAGTATGACACAAACTGAACAAAATGGAAGAAAAATGATAAAATGCAAAATAAAATGTCAAGGTCAGTTCTTGGGGCAGATTGAGTATGATCCTTACCAGTTTATTTTGTCAGGTCTGAAGCCTATTCTTAAAATGCTTGGTTAGGGGTTAGGGGTTAGGGTTAACAACAACAACAACAACAACAGGCGTAATCATAATAAGGTTGAATTATAGCACCTACTAAGGTCAACCTAGCCTTCATATCTACATATTTGGACATTCTACACAGATCCGACACCACAGGTGTCAAACATGTGGCCCGGGGGCCAAATCCGGACTGCCTATGGGTCCAATATTTCCCTTTGAATGAATTTATGAAATACAAAAATTACACTAAGATATAAATCACTTTAGTTCACAGTCCACAGTCTCATAATAAACTAAAGATATTCACAAGTTAAAAAAAAACAAATCTCTTTGTAAATGTACTTTTTCCACTAAAACAAAACATAATTTCACAAAAAATGTCAATAATCAGAACAAATATGAAAAATTATAAATATGTTAAGAGAAACAAGTTCAATTTTAATAATATTCCACCTCTTACTAAATATTTAGTGTATTTGTACATCCAGTCTGATCTTAGAATGTATATTTGTAAATAATAAACTCAAGCTTAATATTTTTGTTTTCATGTCATTTTACTTTTTTCGCAGTAAAACAGAGAGAAAAGTTTGGAGTTGACATTATTTATATATTATTATGTTAGATTTTTTTTTACTGCTTTGCTCCACTTCCAATCAAATGTAGTTGAATGTGTCCCCTGAACTAAAATGACTTTGACTCCCCTGTCGTACACGCTGATTTAGTTTGGTGATGACTTTCTGAATGTTAAAAACATTCAGTGAAAACACGTTCCACAGTCGTCATTTCAAATGTTTCTATCACCCTTCATACAAACATACTTTTCTAACACTTATTAAGGCAGCGTTTTTTTCCCCTGCGACATAAGCTCCATCCATCCCATAAACGCTGGTACAGAAGCACTTCCTTTGCAGTATTTTAAAGTTATGTTGGACCTGGCAGAGGAAATAGGACAATTACATAAAGACTAATAATAAAAGGCAGTAGATGATAAGTAGTGAACATAAAAGGGTTAGAAGGTAGAGTGTTAATGTGAATACACCAACACACCACAGGCAGATGAGTGGGACTGAAGACTCTGACAAAAACTGCTTTTATTCACAGGTTAAACACATGGTTTAAGGAGATTATATTTACACACACACACACACACACACATATATATATATATATGTATATATATATATATATATATATATATATATATACATATGAAGAGTTCATTTGCAAAAACAGATAACTCCATTTTTCTTTTTTTTCACAAAATGTCATTTTTTTTACTCTACATTCCACAGATAATACTGATTTATTTGATATATTATTTATTTCATTTGGTAAGAGCCACTAAATTGAATAAATAATATATCAAATCAATGAGTATTACCTGGAATGTAGAGTAAAAAATGCAATTTTTTTGAAAAAAAACGAAAAATGGAGTTATCTGTTTTTGCAAATGAACTCTTCATATATATGTGTGTGTGTGTGTGTGTGTGTGTGTGTGTGTGTGTGTGTGTGTGTGTGTGTGTGTGTGTGTGAAACCAGGCAAATTTACTACTTGAACTACTCTCTACTGTACTTTACTTTACGCTCTACACTCTATTCTTTACTCTTTACTCTAGTACATGGGTCATTTTAGAACATCTTCAAAGTGCTTGAAATAATTATTTATGCCCATCTACATGTTTTCAGGACTATTCCAACGTATGTCAAGGGATGTTGGGCCATAATAGAAAAACTCATCGGCGCCCCCAGGTGTTCAAATGGTAAGGATATAGTACATGCTCCAAAAGGGTCATTTTAAACAATCTGGTTAAAAAGTGCTTTAAATAATTATTTATGCTCATCATAATGTTTCCAGGAGAGTTTCAAGGTGATTTGAGGCTTTTTTTTCCCCTAAAACTCATCAGTGCCCCCAGGTGTTCACATGGTAAGGCAAAAGGGTCATTTTGGATCAGCGGTCTCAAGGTCGAGGCCCGCGGGCCAAGTGCAGCCCATGGGACAATAGTTTGTGGGCCCGTCTTAATATGAAATATTAATTTTAGTGTGGCCGCAAGTTTAATATGAATGAGTGTGTGGAAGCGTCCCTTCACATGAATGTTATCTGTCTCAGTCAGAGTGCAGTAGGGACGGTTCTGGTCAATTTGGTGCCTTTGGCGAGCACCCCTCTGTCCTTTTTGTGGAATTAGAAATTAGCATCTGTCAAAATTATGCGCTAAAAAGTCAAACTTATGCAATAAAAAGGCCAAAGTATGACATAAACTGTCAAAAATTATGACACAAAAAGTTTAAATTATAACACAAAATAAAAATTATGTGATAAAAAGTCAAAATTTCAAGTCGCTAAGCACAACCAGAATTAATCCATATATAAGTTGCACTATGAGAAAATTAAAGCCTTTTCAGTTCACCTTATAGTCCAGAAAATACAGAAGCTTAATATTCTAATTCTATGGGACTTGGCGCCCCCACGACATCCGGCGCCTTATGCGACCGCCTAGTCTGACTATGACTAACGACGGCCCTGGAGTGCACACACACACACACACACACACACACACACACACACACACACACACACACACACACACACACACACACACACACACACACACACACACACACACACACACACACACCGACCGGCTGGACTTGTTCTTAGTGCGTTGGTGAAACACTGATACTGACATTTCAACATGAATTCTATATATTCCCCAAACATGTCTTTTGCAAAGAGAAGAGGAAGGTTTGTGATGAGTACAGACAGTTTCAGGAAAAGTGTGAAATGCAGTATTTGTTTGTTGAGCACAGGAAAACCCCAGCGTGTCGTATTTACACACAGAAAGTTGTGGTGCACAAGGAATACAATTAGAAATGTCATGTTTAGAAAGTTAAAAGTTTAAGAGCTGTTAATACAGACATTTGAATCTGAATTTTGATTTCTCTGCACTTCCTTCAGTCGTCGATTGATTGATTTTATTATTAATTATTAATTTGTTAATTTTTTCATCTTATTTTGTGTTTATAATAAATATACTTGAGAACATTAGAATGTTTTTTATCAGAGTTTTTCTTGTGTAAAACCTGATGGGTATATGTAGCTGCCTCTGTGAAAGCAGAAAATTGTGGGGAAAAAAATAAGAAATGAATGTAATTTTACATAATGATCTTTACTTTTCTTTCAGGACTGTTTGAATCATAACTTTACTGTCATTATCTGGTGCATGACTTCCATGATGATGAGAAATAAATCTGTGACAGACATAAATATTAAAACAGAAATAGAGGAAAAAATGTGAAACTTGGAATACTGAAGAAAGCAATGCAGAAATAAATACAGTGATAAAAAAAAATTAAAGAAGAAAAATGTAAATAAATGATTCAATGAAGCGATTTATATATGAATAGATATAATTAAATAATTATGGTCATATGGTAAAGTCAACTCGATGTGTGTTATTTTTTTCTCTTTTTTGCAATTGTTGTTTGTGTTTCAGTTCCATCTGCAGATAGTATTTCCTGTGAGACAAATTAACATTTGTCGTTACGAACAAAAACCAGCAGATGGCAGCACTACGACAAAGTAAGATCTCGTCAAGGTAACGCGAGAGGAAGATTTCACTCTGCGCATGCGCAATATCTGGCCCAAACAACAACAAAAGCCGGCAGTACAGGAGCTTCAAGCTAACTGTGAAAAGTTTAAGCATTTCTGAAAGAGGTAGTTTATGTTTTATCCTGTAGTTACGGCTGGTTTTATGCTAATAATGAAGGAGTGTTAAAACACAACAACTACAGTTAGTCACATGTTCTCCAAACAGTGGGTCACCGAGTGGACAAAAGCTAAGGTGGCTAAAGCTAAGGTGGCTAAAGCTAAGCTCCACAGATAAATACATACAGCTAGCTGCACTGTGTCAATAGTGTTCACATTCTATTGTTTGGCTCTGATATGAATAATTATAATATGTGTATGTACTGAATGTCCACACAGGCCTGACCCAAAATGTCTATTTACAACAAAATATCAGTAATATGGAATGAAATAAAGAAGATTATTGTGTTATTTAAATACATTTTCTAATCACCTCTAGTCTAAGTAACCATTCCTGTCTAATTTAGTGTATGTGTTTCCATCCAGGTGTAGTCAGTGAATGCAGCACTATACATACAGTGATGAAGATAAGCCACAGTGACCTGAACATCACACAGACTGTTAAAGGAATGACCCTTCCACTGTCAGTATAGACTGTCATATTCAATGGTATATGTTCATTAACACGAGAATTCCCAGGTTTGTTTGTTTTTTACCCCTGCTAGAAAGCCCAGAGGAGAGCCAAAAGGCTGAGTGATTTAAAATTAATAACTTAAAGGCCAAGGCAGCTGCTGATTCCTTTATTAGTATAATTTACTGTATAAATGTGGCCATTACCTGAAACTGTGTGTGTGTTGTGGTGGGGCTCCTAACTTCTAAGAACAAAACACACTTTTACACAAATTACCTAGACACTATTAACAGTTGTGCACAATGTAAAAAATCTAGAAATGTCATTTTCAGTAAATGTGTCTTTATGTAGTTTAGCCATGGGTACATTTTTCTAAAATTATTAATTATAAATATGTATGGATTTTGATTCATTACTTATATTTTTTTTACTAACTGGAACTGTGGAAAATTTGTATCTGTGATAAACTCAAACATTTATTCTTCAACAGGCGTTAGAAGTGATCCTGAGTGAAGGAAACACTTGTGACCCCCTCCCACCCACACACAGTTTCAGGTAATGACCACATTTTTGCAGTAAATGATGCTCATAGAAGACTCAGCTAACAGCCTCTTGCCCTTTGAGTTGTTAATTTTAAATCACAGTCTTTTGACTCTTCTCTGGTCCTTATAGGTAGATTAGTTAAATGGCTCAGCTGTGAGCACCTCAGTATTAAATGTGTTGTGTAAAATATCATCTTTATGGACACATTCATGTTCTCTGGAGGATGTTAACAGTGTGATGTTATTTATCCACTTGTAGTTTTGTTTCCTCAGTGGATGAGATGATGAAGGAACATCCTACAGAAGTGATGACATCTGTGTGTTGATGCTGCTGGGTGAGATATGTTCTCTTTATTCCATTCTGCTTTGTGTGGAATGTGGACCTTATTGTTTTGAGGATAAATAATTTGAAGAGAAACATTCACATAGTTTGATCTTTATTGTTCCTTTCATAGAATAGATGGTCTTTATCTATGTGATCTATTTGATTTTCTTTGTAGGATGTTAAAGTAATGTCAGTCATTCTTTTGTCACACTTGTAGATTTCCTGCCTGGGTGGATGAAGTCCTGGAACTGGAGGAGCATCCTACAGACCTGCTGAAGCAGCTGAGTGATATATTTGATTTTTATTATTGCAAAGCTTTTTTGAGGTCAGTGAATACTCCAGTGTGTGATGGATTTGATCTGTTGAACGGTGTTTTTGTTTGAGTATTGACGTGAGGATTCAACTGTTTTGAAAAAGTTTGTAGAACTTTGATATTTTCTAGAATCTTCCTGTGTGTGTTAATGTGTCAGAGATAGACAGTGTGTAAAAGCTGAGTGTGAATTGTAAATGTTAAATAGATGAGATGTAATTGTGGTCATGTTATTGTCAGTTTTGTTGTGGGGTGTGTGCTCCTCTGCAGCTGTGTGAAAAGGTGTCAGACAGGAGTTGTCAGTGCCTCTGTTCTCGTTGCTCAGCGGTTTGGTCCTCTGCCCTTGTGTGTCTGCCTGTCATGGGCAGATTGTGGGTTCAAGACCCGCGGGTGGCGGGCGTGGAGTGTGGACGGTGAGGGAGGGACGGAGGGGACGGTGGGCCCCTCCCAGTTTGTGCGCATGTACCAGGCAGGGGTTATGCATCAGGACACGTAGAGCAGCTGGTGTTTTACAGTAATGCTGAGTGTTTTATATGGATGTCTTTTTAAAAACACACTATCTATAGATTTGATTAGATTGATATTGTTTGTATTTTCAGTTGTTTTCCATTTGTAATTGTAATGTTATGGGCAGTTTGAACAACTCCACTAGTTGGTGAAGTTAATGCTGCTCCTTTGTTTCCTGTGTGACATAATGTGACAAAGTGATGAATCCAGGTGTGTGTGAGTAGTTCCAATGGTCACACACACCTGGATGAATGAGTTTGTCCAATAATGTGAGACGGGAAAGAAAGGAGCAGCATTAAGTTGAGGAAGTAGTGGAGTTGTTGAAAGAGCCCATTGTTGTGTTTGTACTTTTATTGAATGTCATGTTTTCACTTGTGTTTGTGTTTCAGGTTTGGATGTCTGTGGATGGACTTTGACTCAAGTTATGTTATTTCTTGTCCACCAGGGGCAAAAAATAGCATAATTTGGGTGTGAAGGGGGGGTGCAGAGGTGTTTTTGATTATTTTTTTCCTCTTTTATTTTTTTTTTTTTTTCCTGAACAAAATAGATATGACCCCTTGGTTTAATGGTGCCTGTTGAATATGAGACTGTGTCTGTCTTGCACCCGTGTTTGACAAAGTCTGGATTCGAACCTCCGACCAGCCCCACAGCAGTCACTTCTCTTTGCACCACCGACCTTCTGACTGCGCCATCTGTGAGCTACTACTGATGTTTTGGGAACTTGTATTTATTGTGTCTGGTGTTTTTTCTTTAAGTGTTAAAAGCAGTCACCTCCTCTGAGTCTTGAACTCACTATTTCTAGGTTGACAGAACAATGTTTGAACTAGTTCTTAAGCACTGAGCTATCTGTCAACTGATAATTGTTGCTTGTATTTATTGTGTCTTATTTGGAGCTGAACCCACAGAAAAGCAGAAGCACTGTCAGTGGACGTCCACAGTCCACTCTAACACTTAAAGGGTGGGATTTGATCTGACAACCTTGGAATCTATAATGAGTCTTTATGTCCTATGTTTAGACCACTGAGCCAAAGACCAGACAAGGTTTGAAGTGTTAATGTTTAAGTAGAACAAATGTAAACACCTGAAACCATGAAATAACATTTGGAAAAAACAAACCTTGGTGGGATTTGAACTGACAACCTGAAAACATGTAGGTGACATTTGACCTTTACTCTAACCACTGTACTATACAGGAAATGATTTCCACTTTTTTTTTTTAGGGGGTATATAATGTATGGTTGTTAAACATTCAGACTAAACCATAAGTTGTGTCCCCAGTAGGTCTGGAAGAACCTTAGACACCTACTGGTATGAGTGAATGTGAGGAGAATGGAAACAACTATGAAGGTGGAAAACTTATATATAAGTGACCCTTGTCTTATACCCCCCCCCCCCCCAAGAAAATAAACAGCCACTTGCACCTGTAGCTCTTTGAATGAGGGCGGGGTGTTAAAAGGGGGCGTGGTCAGGTGCAGTGTAACAGGGGCGGGGCCCCAAAGGGGGAGTGGTCAGGTCAGTGTAACAGGGGCGGGGCTTCAGGTTTGTTAGATTCAGATTCCTAGCCTGGACCAGCTCAACACCAACACTGAAGCCCCGCCCCTGTTACACTAACCTGACCACTCCCCCTTTGGGGCCCCGCCCCTGTTACAATGCACCTGACCACGCCCCCTTTCAGCGCCCCGCCCTCATTCAAAGAGCTACAGGTGCAAGTGGCTGTTTATTTTCTTGGGGGGGGGGGGGGTATAAGGCAGGGGTCACTTATATATAAGTTTTCCACCTTCATAGTTGTTTCCATTCTCCTCACATTCACTCATACCAGTAGGTGTCTAAGGTTCTTCCAGACCTACTGGGGACACAACTTATGGTTTAGTCTGAATGTTTAACAACCATACATTATATACCCCCTAAAAAAAAAAAGTGGAAATCATTTCCTGTATAGTACAGTGGTTAGAGTAAAGGTCAAATGTCACCCACATGTTTTCAGGTTGTCAGTTCAAATCCCACCAAGGTTTGTTTTTTCCAAATGTTATTTCATGGTTTCAGGTGTTTACATTTGTTCTACTTAAACATTAACACTTCAAACCTTGTCTGGTCTTTGGCTCAGTGGTCTAAACATAGGACATAAAGACTCATTATAGATTCCAAGGTTGTCAGATCAAATCCCACCCTTTAAGTGTTAGAGTGGACTGTGGACGTCCACTGACAGTGCTTCTGCTTTTCTGTGGGTTCAGCTCCAAATAAGACACAATAAATACAAGCAACAATTATCAGTTGACAGATAGCTCAGTGCTTAAGAACTAGTTCAAACATTGTTCTGTCAACCTAGAAATAGTGAGTTCAAGACTCAGAGGAGGTGACTGCTTTTAACACTTAAAGAAAAAACACCAGACACAATAAATACAAGTTCCCAAAACATCAGTAGTAGCTCACAGATGGCGCAGTCAGAAGGTCGGTGGTGCAAAGAGAAGTGACTGCTGTGGGGCTGGTCGGAGGTTCGAATCCAGACTTTGTCAAACACGGGTGCAAGACAGACACAGTCTCATATTCAACAGGCACCATTAAACCAAGGGGTCATATCTATTTTGTTCAGGAAAAAAAAAAAAAAAAAAAAAGAGGAAAAAATAAATCAAAAACACCTCTGCACCCCCCCTTCACACCCAAATTATGCTATTTTTTGCCCCTGGTGGACAAGAAATAACATAACTTGAGTCAAAGTCCATCCACAGACATCCAAACCTGAAACACAAACACAAGTGAAAACATGACATTCAATAAAAGTACAAACACAACAATGGGCTCTTTCAACAACTCCACTACTTCCTCAACTTAATGCTGCTCCTTTCTTTCCCGTCTCACATTATTGGACAAACTCATTCATCCAGGTGTGTGTGACCATTGGAACTACTCACACACACCTGGATTCATCACTTTGTCACATTATGTCACACAGGAAACAAAGGAGCAGCATTAACTTCACCAACTAGTGGAGTTGTTCAAACTGCCCATAACATTACAATTACAAATGGAAAACAACTGAAAATACAAACAATATCAATCTAATCAAATCTATAGATAGTGTGTTTTTAAAAAGACATCCATATAAAACACTCAGCATTACTGTAAAACACCAGCTGCTCTACGTGTCCTGATGCATAACCCCTGCCTGGTACATGCGCACAAACTGGGAGGGGCCCACCGTCCCCTCCGTCCCTCCCTCACCGTCCACACTCCACGCCCGCCACCCGCGGGTCTTGAACCCACAATCTGCCCATGACAGGCAGACACACAAGGGCAGAGGACCAAACCGCTGAGCAACGAGAACAGAGGCACTGACAACTCCTGTCTGACACCTTTTCACACAGCTGCAGAGGAGCACACACCCCACAACAAAACTGACAATAACATGACCACAATTACATCTCATCTATTTAACATTTACAATTCACACTCAGCTTTTACACACTGTCTATCTCTGACACATTAACACACACAGGAAAATTCTAGAAAATATCAAAGTTCTACAAACTTTTTCAAAACAGTTGAATCCTCACGTCAATACTCAAACAAAAACACCGTTCAACAGATCAAATCCATCACACACTGGAGTATTCACTGACCTCAAAAAAGCTTTGCAATAATAAAAATCAAATCTATCACTCAGCTGCTTCAGCAGGTCTGTAGGATGCTCCTCCAGTTCCAGGACTTCATCCACCCAGGTAGGAAATCTACAAGTGTGACAAAAGAATGACTGACATTACTTTAACACCCTACAAAGAAAATCAAATAGATCACATAGATAAAGACCATCTATTCTATGAAAGGAACAATAAAGATCAAACTATGTGAATGTTTCTCTTCAAATTATTTATCCTCAAAACAATAAGGTCCACATTCCACACAAAGCAGAATGGAATAAAGAGAACATATCTCACCCAGCAGCATCAACACACAGATGTCATCACTTCTGTATGATGTTCCTTCATCATCTCATCCACTGAGGAAACAAAACTACAAGTGGATAAATAATATCACACTGTTAACATCCTCCAGAGAACATGAATGTGTCCATAAAGATGATATTTTACACAACACATTTAATACTGAGGTGCTCACAGCTGAGCCATTTAACTAATCTACCTATAAGGACCAGAGAAGAGTCAAAAGACTGTGATTTAAAATTAACAACTCAAAGGGCAAGAGGCTGTTAGCTGAGTCTTCTATGAGCATCATTTACTGCAAAAATGTGGTCATTACCTGAAACTGTGTGTGGGTGGGAGGGGGTCACAAGTGTTTCCTTCACTCAGGATCACTTCTAACGCCTGTTGAAGAATAAATGTTTGAGTTTATCACAGATACAAATTTTCCACAGTTCCAGTTAGTAAAAAAAATATAAGTAATGAATCAAAATCCATACATATTTATAATTAATAATTTTAGAAAAATGTACCCATGGCTAAACTACATAAAGACACATTTACTGAAAATGACATTTCTAGATTTTTTACATTGTGCACAACTGTTAATAGTGTCTAGGTAATTTGTGTAAAAGTGTGTTTTGTTCTTAGAAGTTAGGAGCCCCACCACAACACACACACAGTTTCAGGTAATGGCCACATTTATACAGTAAATTATACTAATAAAGGAATCAGCAGCTGCCTTGGCCTTTAAGTTATTAATTTTAAATCACTCAGCCTTTTGGCTCTCCTCTGGGCTTTCTAGCAGGGGTAAAAAACAAACAAACCTGGGAATTCTCGTGTTAATGAACATATACCATTGAATATGACAGTCTATACTGACAGTGGAAGGGTCATTCCTTTAACAGTCTGTGTGATGTTCAGGTCACTGTGGCTTATCTTCATCACTGTATGTATAGTGCTGCATTCACTGACTACACCTGGATGGAAACACATACACTAAATTAGACAGGAATGGTTACTTAGACTAGAGGTGATTAGAAAATGTATTTAAATAACACAATAATCTTCTTTATTTCATTCCATATTACAGATATTTTTGTAGACATTTTGGGTGAGGCCTGTGTGGACATTAAGCAAATACACACATTATAATTATTCATATCAGAGTGAAACAATAGAATGTGAACACTATTGACACAGTGCAGCTAGCTGTATGTATTTATCTGTGGAGCTTAGCTTTAGCCACCTTAGCTTTAGTCCACTCGGTGACCCACTGTTTGGAGAACATGTGACTAACTGTAGTTGTTGTGTTTTAACACTCCTTCATTATTAGCATAAAACCAGCCGTAACTACAGGATAAAACATAAACTACCTCTTTCAGAAATGCTTAAACTTTTCACAGTTAGCTTGAAGCTCCTGTACTGCCGGCTTTTGTTGTTGTTTGGGCCAGATATTGCGCATGCGCAGAGTGAAATCTTCCTCTCGCGTTACCTTGACGAGATCTTACTTTGTCATAGTGCTGCCATCTAGTGGTTATTGTTCGTCACGACAAATGTTAATTTGTCTCACGAAATACTGTCAGCAGATGGAACTGAAACACAAACAGCAGTTGCAGTTTGATTTTCGGACACAAAAAAGAGAAAACAAAATAATTAATACACAAATACAGTTCACTTTATTCTATGGAAGACTGAACTTGCCATAATTAAATATATATTTATATATAAATGGCTTGACAAACCATTTATTTATACAGTATGTGTCTTTAATTAAAAAACCCTCTAAAACAATTTAAAACTAAGAACTCTGCAATAATAAATATTACAAAAATGAGCAGATACCAACTATAAACTCTCATCTGTACTGTCCCTCCACCCTGCTATGTGCAGTTGACCTCTGAACTATATTTTGCAGCTTTTCACACCTTGTGGGTAATGTAGTTTTTATATCAATGGATTTCCTTTCAAAAGACTACAAACATGGCTGCCTTACAGTTCAATAGACGCTATGAATACATTAATTATTCATATCAGGATTAAAAATATCTTATATCTCACCCCACAAACATTTAAATTCACATGTGAACATAACATGTATCACTAAAATACACTTTATATGTACTTTTATTAACATTGGGGTCTAAATTTCAAGCTAAATTTGAAACAAATATCCATTGTTCAGGTTAAGTATAATTTTACAATTGATGAAAATTGACATTGATATTTTAGTATCAGTGTTTCACCGTTACACTTAGAACAAGCCCTGCCCTCCAGAGCCATATTCTGCACTATGTGTGTGTGTGTGTGTGTGTGTGTGTGTGTGTGTGTGTGTGTGTGTGTGTGTGTGTGTGTGTGTGTGTGTGTGTGTGTGTGTGTGTGTGTGTGTGTGTGTGTGTGTGTGTGTGTGTGTGTGTGTGTGTGTGTGTGTGTGTGTGTGTGTGTGTGTGTGTGTGTGTGTGTGTGTGTGTGTGTGTGTGTGTGTGTGTGTGTGTGTGTGTGTGTGTGTGTGTGTGTGTGTGTGTGTGTGTGTGTGTGTGTGTGTGTGTGTGTGTGTGTGTGTGTGTGTGTGTGTGTGTGTGTGTGTGTGTGTGTGTGTGTGTGTGTGTGTGTGTGTGTGTGTGTGTGTGTGTGTGTGTGTGTGTGTGTGTGTGTGTGTGTGTGTGTGTGTGTGTGTGTGTGTGTGTGTGTGTGTGTGTGTGTGTGTGTGTGTGTGTGTGTGTGTGTGTGTGTGTGTGTGTGTGTGTGTGTGTGTGTGTGTGTGTGTGTGTGTGTGTGTGTGTGTGTGTGTGTGTGTGTGTGTGTGTGTGTGTGTGTGTGTGTGTGTGTGTGTGTGTGTGTGTGTGTGTGTGTGTGTGTGTGCACTCTGAGACTGATAACATTCATGTGAAGGGACACTCCCACACAATTTATATCAAACTTGCACGAACATTAATCTTTCATGTTAAGACTCGGGCCACAAACTATTGTCCCTGAAATCTAGCATAGCCATGCTATCCTCATTCATTTCACATTTGGGTCTTGTAATGCTTTATAGGCATGGGAGGCAGGGAAAAGGGTTGTCTTTCAAATCTTTCTGTAAAAAACATGCAAAGTGCTCTCTTGACATTTTAACATCTGCTGCCATTCAACATCCAACGACAATGGAAATGAGCCTTTAAGCTTCAAGAGCTGACTCTCGTTTTTTTCCCGTTAAGTATGTGTTGTGGTTTATTTTACACTGGATCATGTATTTGCTTTTATTTAAGAACCGAGACTGTCAAATAAAAAAACAAACAATCAATCAACAAGAAGGGTGTCCTCAAGCCCAACTGCAGGATGCTGATGTTTGGGAGGCAGGTGTTTTTGTGATGGACTTTGTTGCCTGGTAACATCCAGTAGGCTGGTTCATCTGTCATTGTAGCCTGTTCCTTCAGTCGCACTGGTGCCTCAACCTTGAAAAGAAGGGCCCCAACACAAGTGCAAGACTCAGCTACACCAGCCATGCAGGTGCAGTGGGCAGACACCACCTCCCCAGAAAGTTCAAGAACGGCCCACAGTGTCAGAGGAGGCTGACCGAGGTGCTGGGAATGCATGACCTGTAAATTGATTGAATCCAGTAAATAAATGATAGAAGCAGTGGATAAAGTTACATTTCCAAATTGACTATATAACCATGTTTTAAGTGCAGAACAGGTGCATATATAAAACCACATGGTACGTTCCCCATGTCCACACCATTCATCTATCATGTATGTGACAAATAAAACTTCCTCATATCATCACCTTTACCTCATTCAACAGCCAACAGCCACACCCCAGATGCATTTTATCATGCTCTCCCACCCCTTAATGTACAAAAAAGACAATTTCAATGTATCCACTAAAGTTCAACAGTTTCATTTAAGTGATTCTATACATATTAACAAGCAGAAATAAAGTGTTCCTATAAGAAGTTGCAGATGATGTTTACTGTCCATTGTTTATGGAAAAATTCAAATGTAACAGCATTAGTAGCATTTGGCGTTAGCATTAGTAGCATTAGCTCCTTACCTTAGTAAATACCAGTGTTCTCTGCAGGTCTTGCACCCAGTCACAGCTAAATTGTTCACGTCTTTCCAAGGATTTGTAGCACTTGGAACTGTTGCTTGGTGCCATAGCTCACACCATACACAAGGTAATGAACCATGTCCATGTCAGTACAAGGACAACATTCAGCTGGCAGCTCATAAGGATCGATCTGGTTCATTCCACGTAGTTTTTCTAAACACAGTTGCTTTGCAGTGACATTCAGCTTCTGTTCGTTTTCTCCTTGTCTACGTGTTGTCACCAACCAAAATAATTATCTAGCTACAGGGAGCTAAGTCTCCGCCCTTTCCGGTCAGTCCACTGGGCCGAAGTTCGTAAAAATTTAACATAAGAGTGGGTGAGGAGAAAATTATTATTTTCTGCTCCACTTTACTTTATGTCCTGAAACACACATTTGCTGTACTTCAATTAAAATGTGCCCCGGTGTAATCACAACACCATTTCCACATGTTCCCTCTACCGTTTCCCGGATGACGAGAGCTTGTCCCGCATGCTGGCTCTCACTCGACCAACTATCTCTCCCCCGCAGTAGCTGCCACTTTCCACATGCCCCGATTTAAAGTGGGTTTTTTCCACGTTTGATGCTCTTGCCTTCGTCCTGAAAGAAGGAGGTGAAGCTCGCCAAAGTCTCAGCCATTTTCAAAGATGTTTGATGGTGAAGCTTGGTGGTGACGTCATATTTGTGAGACGAACGTTGTAGTCCATTACTTACTCTCACATAAAACCTAACGTAACTTTGGATGCCTGTCCAAAGTGAGTGTTTTCTCAATGTGAAAATGTATCTTTAAAATTCACAGACATCATATGTGAAAACCGTAGCACATTTCAAATGGGACCAGAAAATAACTTTTATCCCTCCGTTGACTCGCGTTCATTTTTTATGGCACTGAGGTCCCATTGCCCGGAAATCGACCGGAAATCGAATCGCGTCACTTAGGCTCCATATATATATATATATATATATATATATATATATATATATATATATATATATATATATATATATATATATATATATATATATATATATATATATATATATATATATATTTATATATATAATCCCATATATCCCTCTCCATAGGTTGCAATGACAACTGGATAATTTGACGTTTAAAATTGCGACAGTGACCACGTGATCACACGTAACTCTCACACTTAATAGGGCGGTATTACAACCAATCAGCGTAATCTTTAGGATGACGTAATCAGAGCGGCGACAAGTGGAGAAAGTTAGGAATGACTAAACAAAATGGCGGATTGTGGAGCTTAACAACTGTTGTCGCTTCTGTAAAAAATAATTCAAAGATTGCTGACGTTTTCTCACATTCTTCACGCGTCTTTGATAAAAGCAAATCTACACCGTTCTCCTTCGATGGTTGTTTCTCTCCGATTCGTTGGAGCTGTGTCGTCACTTCGTTAGGCCCGCCCTCTCACTCTATACTTCCCTGTGATTGGTCGACCAGTTTCAGGGAACTCTCGTCAAAAGTTACTTTGAGGATTAGAAAAGAAGAAATAGAAAATTATATTTGCTGCCACTAGAGGGCGTCGAGCATGGCGAGGCGATCTTAAACATTATTATTTATGACTTATGAACGCTATGTTTCCAAGAGTGTTTCAAGGCATGTTGAGCCTTTTTTCAAAACTCACCAGCGCCCCCTGGTGTTCAAATGCATTTCAAGCACACATGGAAATATGAATCTGAACACATGAAAGAGTTTGGTTGTTTTTTTTCTTTAAACTGTATTGGTGTTGGAAATATAACAGTAATTTAATGTTTTCATTTTGCATGAATATGAAACAAGACAAAGACTGAAGTAAAAAAACAACAACAAACCCCCCAGTTTATTTATTTATATTTATTCCTCATAAGGACATTTTTATCCTTTTGATTCATTTTCAGTGGATTAGTGCATATTAACAGTTTGTCATTATAATGTTAACATTTCTAAAGATCATCCCAACACTCACAAAACCATCATAAAACTCAACATTTACAAACTTTATTCATGTTTTCTACTTTTTTCTGTCAAATATTCAAAAACAAAAATATAAAAAAATTCATTCTATTGAGTTATTTGACCATAAATTGGCAATAATGATCAACACAATGATTATGTCGGAATAATATAAGTGTATTTATTTGGTTTTAAAATGGTCCCAGGTTGATTTAACTGTATTTATTTATTGTACAAGGGAAAAAAAAAAAATATAATTCAAAAAGGCTATGAAATCAAACAACATTCTTATTTGTCACAGATTTGGAGTCAGTGGGAAAAACTCAACTATTTTCTTCTTTGTATCAATATTGTTGTTGCTTTTTTTTGAGCGACTGGAAACAAAGTAAAAACTAAAAAGAAAACCAAACTATAAAATAATGTTAATGTTGGTTCTGTCAAGTCTGACTTTAGTTTTATTTATTTCTTCAGTCAAAAGAAAAACCAGTAAAAGGAAGTTAGATCTGATTTGGCACAATTTAGAATCAATCAAACCAGTTCATTAATTAACAAATGTCCGTCTGTCACTCAGGTACTGACGGCAGGACGCCCACAGCCTGCTGTAGCTCCAGTGGGTCCAGTGCGTCTGTAAATGTTCTTCACTTCTATAGTTCTTTTTACCTTCATGGTTCAAAGCTCTTTACATTCACCCATTCACACACACTCACACACCAGTAGGTTCTAAGGTTCTGTCAGTCCTACTGGGAGACTAAGGATTCAGTGTCTTTGCCCAAGGACACTTTGACATGTGGACACTTGGACATGTGGACAGCCAGAGCTGGGACACGAACCGCCGACCCTTCGATCATTGGACGACCCGCTCCACCAACTGAACCAAAAGTCCAGTCTCAGCACAGAGACGACCATGTTCCAGAGAGGACATGAGCTACTGCTGTCCTGCAAGACGGAATTAGAAAAGACAGAAGCATCTATGTCCATGACTGATGACATGAGGAAGATACAAATGTAGCTTCGCTACTGGAGTGGAGGTGAAAGGTGCAGATTATTGGACCAGTTAGAGGAACTGAAAATACAGGACAGAGACTTTCTGTCCCTTCAGTCCCAGTGAGGCTCATCAGCACAGATGAGCACTGAGACACCTGCCAAAAACCTCACACTATTGATTACAACTTTGGGTCCAGTGGGTCCAGTGGGTCCAGTGGGTCCAGTGGGTCCAGTGGGTCCAGTGGGTCTGGGTTCAGACGGCGGTCTCCTGGTCCTCCCTCTGGATCATCTGGTAATGTTGTCTGTTTTCCAGATATGCAGCCAGTTCAGCGTCTTTAGCTTTTTCAGCTCTGGTTTTAGGAGTGTCACCCTGAACCCAGGAGAGAGAGGGTACTGTTAGAGGGTACTGTTAGAGGAGAGGGTACTGTTAGAGGGTACTGTTAGAGGAGAGGGTACTGTTAGAGGGTACAGTATAAACACTAACAGTGATGTGTTTAAATCTTTGGGGTAAATCTGCCTCCTGATTTACATTCATTCTCTCATACCCCCTCCCTCTCTCTCTCCCCTCTCTCTTGCTCCCTCTCTCTCGCCCCCCCCATCTCTCTCTCTCTGTATGTAGGTCACTGCTGAGTCCAAACCAGTTGTGAAAAACTGAACAAAACACTAACAACATGGTCGTCTGAAACTAAACCCTGCAGACGTACGTTCACACCAACAGCTGATCAATAATCTATACAATAACACACACTTATAGATGTGATTAGATCTGATTATATATGGACATGTTAAGTATAACTATAATGTTTATATACATTTATATCTGTACTTTTATACTATTACTGTTATTTCTGTTTAAACATGACAGACACATTTTTACTTGTTTTTCCTTTATTTAAATAATGGTTTAATGTTATTGTCTAAACTCGGCTGTAGCTCCTCCCACTGACAGGCCAGGGTCACGTGACTGCAGGAGGCGGGGCTTACCTGTAGGTCTGTTTTCATTAGTGATGCTCCAGCCTCCACCAGATAATGACAGATGGTTCTGTGACCAAGAGACGCTGCCCTGTGCAGGACGGTGTCCCCACTGTGGAACACACACACACACACACACACACACACACACACACACACACAGACACACACACACACACACACACACACACACACACTTGTGTCCATGAGCTTATAATCGTCACTTGTAGAAAAAATAAATAGACATCTTAAAAAAAAAATGTAATAATTAAAAAATAACGGAATAATAATTAAAATAAAAAAATGTTTAAAGAAAATAAATAAATAAAATTAAATAAAAATGTATTCCAAAATAAAAAGTAAACATATATTTAAAAAAAATTATAATAATGATAAAAATAAATAAATATATATATATTACAAATGTAATTAAATAGAATAAAATGAAATAAAAAGTATTTATATTTCTAAAATAATAAATTCAATTCAATTAAAAATTTAAAATAAAAAATAAGAATAAAAAATTAAAAAAAAAGGAAAAATATTTAAAAAAAATAAGAATGAAAGAAAAAAACAAAACAATTGGTTAAAAATACATTAATAACAATTAATTAAATAAAATATATCTATGTATATAACAAAAATAATTAAACATCTTTAGCATGTTTTGTTTCACACCTGTTTCTCTCATCCTTTACGGGGACTTCCAGAAAAAATAAGTGAATGTCTTTATAGGGACACCATTTGCATACATTTGCATATCTCACACATATGTTTCCTTCATTTATAGTTAACCCTCATGGGGACCTGAGGTTTAAGTCCCCATGGTGTGACTGTGTAAACAGATCAATGTCCCCATAAAGATAGTAATACAAGCACACACACACACATTCTCTTTAAACTCGCTGCTCGTCTGATCTCACACAGAATTTATAAAACAACTGATGGAACCAGATCAAAACAGCTGCACCCTTTCAAAATAAAACACATATAAACCTGAGGGCAAACAAACAATAAGACGACCGTCAAAATAAAAACAAGTCTGAGCAGGTTTAACCCGTTAAACTCCACCTGAGCCAAACAGACCATAATATTAATAATTAATCAAGCTTATATACGTTGTTTAGCTACATTTATAAATCAAATGAGTTAAAATGAGTTAAAAATAAATGAAAACTGGACAAAATTGGCAAGAAAATGAACAAGAATAAATGTAGGTGAGTAACATTATAAACAAAATACACAAATTAATAAAAATGTATTTAAAAAAATAAAAAATTACATAAAAATAAATGAAAACTGAACAAACAGGACACGAAAATGAACAAAACTAAACAGAAACAACAAAGAAAGTGACAGAAATAATTCATCTTTTTGATCTTTTTATATAGAAAAATCCATGAATTTTTCTTTTTCTACATTTTTCGGATGTTTATCCAGTTTAGAAAAGTTTTAAATTAGTCAAAAACAGCTGATGTGAGCAGATTAACCAGAGGTCAAAGGTCATACAGTAGAAATCATGGCTCTTACTGTTGGTTTTCAGTCACGTCCAGTAGATCAGATGGAGCTGGAAAACATTCAAACATTTATTATTAACAATATTATTTAGATTCCATTTATTATAATACTGTGAAAATCATGGATTTTTTTTTTAGATTTAATTCACTGATCATGGATTTTATTGATTATTTATTAATTTTCTTCATTACTTTGGCTCTTTATGTTCATTTTGTTACTTATTTAATTTATTTTGTTGTCATTTTTGACTTTTTTCACATCATTCATCATTTTGCAGGTATTGTTTATTTGTTTTAAATACATTTTTATCCATTTAATCCACTGTCATTGATCTAAACTCCATGGGTTTTACTGGTGAATCAACGTTGTAGGAGATGACCTTGTTTCCATGGTAACTGCACAACGTCATTTTACACTAATTATTCACATGTATTAATACATTTACTGGATCAGAAGTGATTAAACAGTTCAGATCTGTAGATTTTTTTTGTGTTTTTAAGGGTTAAAATAAAAACATGTATTTGTTTATATTTTTAATGGTGTCGTGTTTTAATCATCTTTATTTTTGTTTAAATCCTCCGGTTGTCGTGGATACGCTGCAGTTCCAGGCATGGGCGTGTCCAGACAAATGTTTGATGTTTCTAAAATGTCCAGACAAATATTTGAATACGAAATTACATTTGGGAAACAAAAGGTGACTGTATTTTCCAGACTATAAGGTGAGACGTAAATGTGGGTCTAGTGACGATAACTATCATTAAATATATAATGCAGTTATAGATGACCAATAAAAATGTGGCTTAAGAAATAAAAAACATTCCTAAAATGTCTCTTAGTATTTGTCGACAAAAACAAAATGAGACGTTATTTGAATTATTTTAGCCGTGTTCTTATTTATTTATTTTTTGTTGATGTCTCTCACCAGGACGTCCCCACTAATGTCAACATCATGATTACTCCCATGGTTCCAGGTCTCACCGTTGTCCAGGATGTAGCGCACCATCTCTTTACTTCCTGTGTCCACGGCGTGGTGCAACAAACTGCATCCTGATTGGTCCCGTAACGTTAGGTCCGCCCCCTTCAGGTGCATCTGCTGCAGCTGGAAACAAACAGTTTGTCAAAAAACTAGAACCATTATACTGTTAACAAAAACATTTTTGGAGTTTTTGTTTTAATGTATAATAATATTAATAACAATTATTTATTAGTTTATTATTATTATTATTATTATGTTCTATGCAACCTTAAGGATCACTGTTAAAGTCAACTGTCAGGAATTATATGTGTGTGTGTGTGTGTGTGTGTGTGTGTGTGTGTGTGTGCAGAGACATATCATGCTATAACTCAATGAATACTGTAGATATCACCATGAAATTACATGAACATATACATATAGTTAATGTACATCAGATCCAATGAGCCATTTGAGAAAGGTCAAAGGTCAAGGTCACAATTAACTAAAAGGTCAAAATCACATTATGGGTTATAACTCCAGAACAGAGGGTCACAGAACGTTCAGATTGGTACCAAACGATGTAGAATGAATATTTCTATAATTGTCATTACTGGTGTTATCACCTACAACCAATAGTTTTTCAGATCTCTGGAGGTCAAAGGTGACATGTGGCAAAACTAACTTGTGTAACACTGTGTGTGTCAAACATAGACATATCACACTATAACTTAATCAATACTGGATATATTATCATAATATTACACACACTGACACATATATACATATAAAGAAATGATCAATTTTGCAAAAGGTCAAAGGTCAAGGTCACATTTTTCAGAAAGGTCAAAATCACATTATTGGCTCTAATTCTAGAACAGGTTGTCATAGAAACTGGAGATTTTAACAAAATAGGGAGAGATTAGACATTATGTGAACGTTTGTTTTTAGTGAATAAATAAAAACTGATATGATGCAGTTTTTATTTATTTACTGGGTTTATTTTCCTCCTGGTGTTTATTGTAAATAACATAAAAACTCTTACCTTCTTCATGTCTTTGTTCTTCACACTCTGAATCAACAGCTCTGAGAAACACACACACACACACACACACACACACACACACACACACACACACACACACACACACACACACACACAGGATCAGGTCAAAGGTGTCAAACTGAACAGATCAATGGAGCAGGAGACACTGGTGTGTGTCCTCATACCACCTCCTCCTCCTCCTCCTCCTCCTCCTTCTCCTCCTCCTCCTCGTCTTGCTTCCTCTTCCTCCCTCCTCCTCCTCCTCCTCCTCCTTCTCCTCCTCCTCCTCGTCTTGCTTCCTCTTCCTCCCTCCTCCTCCTCCTCCTCCTCGTCTTGCTTCCTTTTCCTCCTCTTCATTTTCTCTGCTTTTCTTAATTCCATCCCAGGGCTACATCATTGGTTTAATTCCTACATTCACTGTGTGTGTGTGTGTGTGTGTGTGTGTGTGTGTTGTTTTTTGAGGTCTCTCGTCCACACACTCTTAGAGGTTTTCTCGTCACCCCCCCCCCCCCAATCCTCCTCCTCCCCCTCCCCCTCCTCCTCCTCCTCCTCCTCTTCCTCTTTAGCTCTATGCTTTAACTATAACTGGATTAGAACTCTGGACCCAGTATTCAGGTCAAAGCTAATAAACATTTATCTCATATCTGAACATAACCACTTACACACACACTTACACACACACACACATGCCACAGTCTGGGTCAATTTTACTTCTATAATTATTATATAGTATATATGTGTGTGTGTGTGTGTGTATTCAGTTTTATTCCTTATGGGGACTTCAGTTGTTAATTGACAGTTGCTGTTTGTTTTGTTTTTATGTCATTTTTGTTATTTTCAAACTGAACACGAACAAACCTGTGATTAAATTGAACTGGACCAGAACTGGACCAGTGCTGCAGTGGCACCAGCAGGGTTCAGTTTCATAGTAGTCCCAGTTTGTCCAGACGAGGGCCCGTCAGTACCTGAGCAGGTCCAGTCACAGGTTCTGCTTTCAACTGAACCTACAGTCTGCTTTTTTAACTGTACATATTTGTTCCACAGTAGTGGTCTTTTCTTTTTATACTTAAATGTCTTAAAATGGTCTTAAAATCATTATACAGTCGTATCTCTACTTACTGTTTCGTAAATTGAATTTTCTTTCGTATTCAGAGACGAAAAATGTAAGTAAAGGTTTTTCGTTACTTGAATTATTCGTTAGTTGTAACGGATCCTATTGATTCAAATCATATATTTGTCAATAAAAAAATCCCATTTTCTTTGGTTTTCTCTGTTTTTCATATAATAACCTTTATATTTTCACATGAAGAGTGAATTAAATAAAAGAAAATGTTCAATTCAAAGGCTAATATTGTTATAAATGATGATAAATAATATGATTTTACCTTCTTCGTTGGCTCCTTCCACTTCATTGGTCAGTTTTTTTTCCAGCCTGTTGAATCAAACACAAACACCGTTCACTTCCTGTTTGTTTGTTTTTTACTGCAGTTAGTATAATTGTGTCATAGCGTCACCACAGTGCACTTTGTCATTACTGCAATAGTTTCATGTTTCATGAGAATCAACCATTTATAAAACTGCATTTACTCTGTGTGTGTGTGTGTGTGTGTGTGCCTTTAGTGTGTGTGTGTGTGTTTCTGTCTTTAGTGTGTGTGTGTGTGTGTGTGTGTGTGTGTGTGTTTGTGGTTTTAGCGTGTGTGTAGTGTGTGCTGCTTCTTGTTCCAAGTTGTGCTGGAGGGTCTATGTGTGTGCCTGTGCACGTGTGCACACACACACACACACACACACACACACACACTTACAGAGGGTTACATCATGTCCATTACTGACCTGTTTCTTGCAGTAAAGTCTGCAGCAGTGGTGTTAGAGCGGTGGATGCACCCAGACCTGCAGCAACAACACTGTTACCAACACATGACCTGCATGGAGGCCACGCCCACATTGAGACCACGCCCACTTCCATAGACTCATAATATAATGTGTGTGTGTTTCAGTCCTGACCTTGTCAGTTTGCTGGTTGCAGGGACAGTGTCGTGTGTTAAAAGTTGAGCTGCAGAAGTGTCACTGTTCAGCCGAGGTCTCTGGGTAGAACTGAAACACAACACACACACACACACACACACACACATGACTGAACACACACTCAAACACCTGAGGGACTGAACACACTTCTCTCCTAAATCTATTTTACAGTTTTCATCTGACACCATCGGTGTTCAGTCTTTATTAACACCATCAGTGTTATGATGACTGAAGACATTCACAATTTCACACTCAATTTCATTTTATGATTATTATTATTATTATGTTTTTTTTTTAGGTTACGGTGATTTTCTTCCCGAACACGAGTCATCAACACAGTCCTCGTCTGCTGAGTCTAAATACTGGTTAGATTAGCAGATAAAGGTTTCAGCGTTAAGATAATGAGCATGAGAGCGATGAAGACGCCGCTAGAGACGAAGGCTGGGGAGAAAAAAACACAGAATTGAAGAAGAAAGCGGTTGTTTAATATTCTGTCTGAATGTAGAGAAGCAGCTGACAAATTCTAAAAATGAAAAACAACAATCCTCTATACAGTCCAACCTATAGGAAGAATAAATACATGATAATAAGACCCTATAAAAAAACACTGGGTGGTTGGTTTGAGTTCATCATGGTTGTTAACGGCAACGCTTCAATTCAAACTGTTAAAACTCATGTCAGTTCATGGTTTAGTTCACAGCAGGTTCTTTAACGCAAATGTCAGATGTTTTGTATATAAAAATAGAGAGAAAGAGAGAGAGAGAGAGCGGAGAGAGAGAGAGACAGAGAGAGAGAGACAGAGAGAGAGAGACAGAGAGAGAGAGACAGAGAGAGACAGACAGAGAGAGACAGAGATATGGAATAAAACATGCATAATGAGATAAAAAATATATATATATATATATATATATATATATATATATATATATATATATATATATATATATATAGTATTTAAAGTCACAGTTTCTTTCTTCCACTGATTTTCCATCTGAAGTTTAGAAGAACTACTTGGTAAAAAATATTTGAATGTGAAGACATCATCATGTTAATGATGATGTCCTGATGACACATGTCAATGATGACACAAACAATAACATTTGCAAACACAAAAAAAGATACTTGTGACTTGTAAATAGGAATTTGAAATATGCACACACATATTGTGGGAACATGGTGGCCTTCCTGGGCTCCTTCTGATTGGCTGAACCTGTTCATTCATCCATCTTATATTTTCAGCTGTGGTTCTGTTGGACCGTGTGTCACTGCACATTAATAATGTTTTCCATCATACATTTGTGTTTTTATCTGAGGAGCAGCCAACTGTTCCTGGATCAGTGTTACGCTGTCGCTGGTGAACACCTCCTCGTCCTCCTCCTCCATATGGAATCCTTTTATCCATCCTTTAAACACACTGGCACAGATTAGATCCACACCTACAGGACCTGTTCCACTTGTTAGAGCAGCCTTTAAAGAAGACACGTCCAAACCATTCACTGGCTTCTGCCTCTTTTCAAACACACTCTTCTGTCCAACATATTTACACTCAATCTGATCCACATTTTATCTGCAGAACAGTTTCATTTAACACCGTCACTGAAGTACAAACCAAAACAAACCACGGCTCAAACCATTCACCTATTGATCAACTCTAATCAATTAAAACAGCGTTCATTCTACAGCTGCACAATATAATGTTTGAGCATCGACAAACAATGTACGTGTTGTACAATGTACAATAAACAATGTACGTACAACATGTGTGTGTTCGCAATAGTCACATGACAGGTCACATGACAGGTCCTGTTAACATAGGAGACGAATGAGCTCAACATTTTCTAATTTAAATAGAACCTGACACACACTAATACACACACTGATACACACACTGATACACAGATAAAACCTCATATATATATATATATATATATATATATATATGATGTGGGATTCTGAGATATCACCACTAATGTGTTTGAACTGTTGACCTTCACTGTCACCTTGACCTTTGACCTTTAGATTCTGAGATATCACCACTAATGTGTTTGAACTGTTGACCTTCACTGTGACTGAATGTATGTAAAACATCATATTATTTAATGTATTTGTTATTATTTCACTTGTCTACTCTAACACTGAACTAAACCAGTTCATTTCTTTCATTAATGTTTGGGTGTGAACAGCTCATGCGCCCACACATCCACTTCTGCGTCCAAAAACACTAAACAAGCCCATGTGTTTCCTGATCAGATAATCTGTTCTAATTACAGTCACTTCACTTTCACTCTATCAGTTTTTTTTGGCGTATATTTTACAGTCTATAGTGTTTTTGTTTCTTTTAGTCAAGTGTTGAAGCTTCTGCCCCACAGACGACAAAAACACATCACTGGGTTAATTACCATTATGACAATTATAACAATGATGTCTAATGTCACTAATTTACACCATACTCACTGGAGGTGTGACATTCAAATGAACAATCCATACTTCATTTAGCATGAAAACAAATAAAACTAGAAAAGCTCTGAGAGCGCAGACCTCCGCCAAAGTAGACACCCCCCACCCCCCCCCGGACCACAACCAAAATGAAATCAGTTCTTCCTGTTCATATTTCCAACATATCCTGAAAATTTCATCAAAATCCGTCCATACGTTTTTGAGTTATCTTGAACACAGACGGACAAACAAACAAACAAACAGATAAACAAAAACATAACCTCCTTGGCAGAGGTAATAAGCTCCAAAATTAACAAAATAAACAAATGACTTTAGAAATGAATAAAATAACTAAGAAAGGGGGGGGGGAGTCAAGAAAATGAACAAAATGAGCTGGAAAATGTACAAAATAAACAAGAAAATTATTATTTTTTAAGTAAGGAATGAATAAAATCAGAAAAGTAATGAAGAAAGTAAAGAAAATGTATGTAATAATAATGAATAAATGAATAAAATAATGACTAAAATGAACAGTTTAGTTTAGTAAATGAAGAAAAATGACTAAATGAATGCAGAAAATGTGTAAAATAGGGCAGGAAAAGCACAACAGCCTGGAGTGTTGTAGTTGTTTGGCTTTACTAACTTCATGGACACTGTGTGTGTGTTAGTGTCAGTTCATAAATCAGTTAAAAACACAAATATTTTGTGTGTAGGTGTTGTTCAGTGTGTTTTGTCAGAGCAACGGAGGGAAAGAGAAGCAAAAAAAGACTGGTGTAATTATGGTGGGAGGAATAATGTTGACCTGTGGCCTCAGCGTGGGCTCAGTGTGTGTGTGGACATGGATTTCTATCTTTATGGGGACCTCTGACACTATGGGGACCAACATTCAGGTCCCTACAAGGGTTAAATATAAATGTAGGTCCCCAGGAGTAAAATATAAATATATCTTTGCAAAGTATGAACATTTATATAAATGATGAGGCCCTATAAGTACATTAACTGTTTTTATTTTTTCCACAGGTCCCCATAAAGTACGAGGGAAACAGGTGCAAAACTAAATATGTATATGTATATGTAAAAAAAAAAGTGTATACATTTTTAGATTTGAAATTTCTTTTGATTTTTTTAAATGTATTTTTTGGAGAGGACAAAAAGATGTGTTTACTTTTTATTTTTTTTATTTTTACATTTTCTTATTTAAAAATACATTTAATTTATATTTTGATTTACTTACTTTTTTTTTTTTTACAGTTTTTTATTTTTTTTGGGGGGGGGGGGTATCTAATGGCTACTTTACTTACAAGTAATGGTTAGAAACTTGGTCCTCACGAGACATGGACATGAGAATATGTGTGTGTGTGTGTGTGTGTGTGTGTGTGTGTGTGTGTCCGTGGAGTGCTCTGACATGCTTTCTTTTTTTCTCTCCATCCACTGTTTTCTGACTCCATCTTCTCTCCACAACTCCTCATCCTCCCACTCAGTGCACTCAGCATTGCAAATCAGCCGCCAACACACACACACACACACACACACACACACACGGTGTCAGTAGGTTGCGTTGCTTCACATTCTCTCACATTGTACCTGCTTCAGTATTTGTTTTATTTTTCTGTTTGTTTCTCTGACACTAATGTCAATATGTTGACATTTTTACATTTTTAATCCACTGGACAGAAACATTATCGTCATTTATCACAGCGTCACATTCAAAATATGTAAGAAAATGAACAGGAATCAAAAAAATTGGTCAGAAAATTAAGGAAATAAACAAAAAAGGAAGAAAATAAAGAAGAAAATGCAGAAAATAAGAAAAAAAAAGGAAGAAAAGCAACTAAGCTAAAAAGTTGCGTTGGAAAATAAGGAAGAAAATGACGGAAATAAGAAAAAAGGAAGAAAATATGGAAGAAAATGCAAAAAAAAGTCATGGAAATAATTCAAATGAGCTGGAAATCTACAAAATAAACAATAAACAAAAAACAACTCAGTGAAGAAAATAATATATATCAAATAAAATATATAATATAAAATTAAAGTGAAATAAAATAAATATTTACCTGGAAGTAGACGTTGAAGTAACGGGATAAACAAATACTTCTTCTGACGCCTGAGCAGAAGGAGTTTTCCTAAAAAAAAAAAAAAAGTAAAATGAACAAATAAGATAGAAAACAAACAAAAAATGTCCAGAAAACAAATACAATTAGCAAAGAAAATTAACAAAATAAGAAAATAAAATTTAGCTGAAGAAGAAGAAATAAAAATAAAATGACAAAAAAAGAACAAATCTATCCAAAGTTTGATTTGGACCTCTAGTGTGACCTTTGACCTCTTACCTAGGGTCTTCAAATGTATCCAGGTTCTGATGTCAATGCACAGCAACAGTGAGAGTGAAAAGAAGCTAAACTGAGGACATTCATGACCTTTGACCTATCTCTGATCATTGTGAAAACACATTTTTGGTGACTGTGACCTTGACCTTTGACCTACATTCACCAAAATGTAATGGGTTCTATTCTGGACCACCTCACACCTTAACTGAACCTGTCGTTCACCCACCTGTCGTCAGCGGTGTTAGTTCTGGGGTTCACCAGGTCTGGCATGGCTGAAGGGGAAGTGCCCACTGTCGTCATGACAACCAGTTCAGGGTCCAGGATGTAGATTTCTTCCTGGGAGATTTCGGACACGTAGTTGAGATGTTCCTTTAGGAGACGAAAGAAAAAAAAAAAGCAGCTTAATTTAAAGAACAATATGTGAAGCCAACACAGTCTGTGTATCATTTATTGATCAAAAACAAATAAATAAAAAGGAGATGGATTATTTTCTTTTTTCTTAATCCAACACAAAAAACAAATATGTTTTTTTATGTTTTCATTTTAGGCTCAGATCAAAAATACCAAATGGAAAAACGGGACATTTGACTGAATTACACTGGAAGTTCTGCCAACACTAGTTCAGATAATTATTTAATTGATCAATAATATTTTTTATTAATCATGCTTTGGTTCCAACACTGGCAGCAGTCAGGAAAGACAGAAGTAGAAGCAGAGACAGAAGAATATGAACTTTTAAAAGTTAGGTTTCATCTACATTATCTCAACGTTCTCTGGGAATCTTCTGGAAAAATCCCATTCCACTGTTTCAGTTTGAAGACATCCCAAAGACAGACTTATTTCAAGCAGCAAATAATGTTTTATTTTATTCAACAGGAAAAAAAAAAAAAGAAGGGAGGGGAAAGAAGACAGACTTGTGCAGACGTGACCTGAAAATAAAAAGTATCTGATGAAACAAGGACAAACACTAATGTAAGATAATGAGTGTTGAGCTGTCATGGTTCCTGCAGTCTGGGTAGAAGGTGGTGGACTTTAATCACACATAAGACTTGTAGAATGCACCAGCGCTAAACACAAACCACTGGAATCTGCAGCACAATCACAGCACCTTTGGGAAACACTGCACTGCCAAGCAAGAAGTATTATTAGCATCATTAATTTTTCATACAAAGGCCAGAAGGAAAAAACTGGAAACTGTCACAAAAGTAGCTTGAGGAAAGTCAACATTTACTAAAAACACTGTCCACATTAACAACACAGAGCACACTAACTACTACTATTGACACATAGGCTGCAAAATACCACCATGACCTTTGACCTTGACTGACCTTTGAAAGGTCTAAAGTCTCATGACTTTAAATAGTTGTAACTTCACTATTGATAATAATATACTGTTATAGCATCGACAAAACCATGTATGTGTGTAACAGTCACAGCACAGCTCCTGGAATTAGTTTGATTTGTTATTTATGTCTATATATGTACAACAAAAATGGCCTTTATTTATTTATTTGCTTATTTATTTTAATTTATCTTAAATGTTGAGCAGTGGGTGGACTGACCTGAGCTCTGTCGATCCTGTAGAAACGATCTGCAGTAGTAGCTGAAGAAAAAACACAAAAACAAGTGTTGACATTTTTATATTTCCAATGTAAATAGTGCATCTTAAAATCTATAAACTATGTAAAAATACTGCATTTATATTTAGACAAATAGTCAACAAATATGACATTATTATTGCAGAACAGATTCTTTTACATCATTTGACATTTGTAGGGTTACTATTACTATTATGATTACTATTACTATTACTATTATGATTTACTCTAAAAAAAAAAAAATGTAGTGGATAATATTAAAATAAATAGTGATAAATCTTCTGGTAAAAGGTTAAATGTATAGAAAACTGCACCAAACCATAAGAGCTTCTTTCAGGGTTCACTCCATTTTAAGTATATATATAAATATGTGTACATTACAGTCTGTTACTGCTCCTCATTATCTTCACTGCTGCTGCTGGAGGATTATTTCCGCTCATATTTCATGCTTTTTGCAGATTTCCTTGTTGAATGTTTAAATACGAGCGGCAGCGCACGCCTCCGTTTGACACAAAGCATCGAATGCAACATGAAACTGAAAAGATCATGTGAATGTAAGGATTATTAATAATAATAATAATAATAATAATACTAATAACAAGGCTTTTGTCTGCTATACCTTCCTCTGTCAAATCCTGCTGTTTTTCTGTTTTATTTTATCCGTTGTGATTTTTCCCGCCTCTGTTCGCTGTTAAATTCCTGGAGGAATGCTCCTGTTATTGGTCGTGTGATATTTTTGGTACGCCACTATTGTACGACATTAATATTCATGGCCTTCACCAGTAAACAGCGTCTGATCAGAGGACGTCGTACGGTATTTTGGGGATGTTTCTGCTTTTGTTCACGTTCGCACCAACAACAGGAAAATCCAGTTTGCAAAACAACTTATAAAAAACTAGAGTTTATGTTTGAACATCGACGTGGACATGTATGTGTGAACAAGTCACATCACAGGTCCTGCAAATATTTTTTATTTGACTTTTTTAAAACTAATTTTTACAATTAAAACAATGTCCTTACAGTCCAGGAAACACCACTTTGGAGACAGTCTTTGTGAGGAAAGAATCTTGGGTTTGTTGGTTTCTTCCTCCTGAAGGAACAAAAAAAAAATACAAAAGAGTTTGGTTTAATAAGAGGAAACTATTGAGAATTAATCTGAAATCAGAGACAATAATAATCAACATTCAGACAGATAGAACTTTATGAACATGTGACATATTACAAAGACATACAAAGAAAAAACAGGTTTTCTTCTTCTTTCTATGAACAAAAGATGTTGACTATAACCAGAAAAATACAAATATAAACACATAAAATATAAACATATAAAATATAAACACATAAAATATAAACACATAACCAGCACAGACACAGAACAAGATCATCATGTTACCTCATAGTGTGTGTGTGTGTGTGTGTGTGTGTGTGGGTCTGTTTATCTATCAAATGTGCAAATGTGTGTGTGTAGTGTGTCCTGTTTGTGTGTGGAACGTCTAACACCTGCACACCTGCACCACCTGATCCAACATGAGGAGGGTCTTTGCAGTTAGATAGTGGACGACAGTTTCACACCATGACGACAAACAACACAGATATTAAACTCACTTTGTTGATCTGTAGAACTTTACTGCTCTGAGCATTGACAAGCCCCGCCCCCTGATTTACACAACACATTAGTACCAAACAATGTCACATGCTCTACACACTCTGAACTAAATTAGGATAAACATAGGAACCAAGATAAACATGAAACACCAGCTGTTCTTTGCTCTTGGGGGACGTCCATTATCTTGTTGATTTAATTGTTTTTTGTTAATTTTCTTGCTTTTTTTGGTTGTTTTCTACACATATTCTGGTTTATTCAGTAGTTTTCTGTCCATTTTCTTGCTTATTTTGTTATTTTCTGTAAATCTAAGTGTCCACTGTGGTGAACTTCATTCTTGTCTTTATATTTACTGTTATGTTTTTAACTATTATACTTTGGTCGTATCTGTCTGGAGAGATTTGGGTTTTTTGTTTTGGTGTCATCTTTTGTGGAAAAATCTCCAGTTTCCAAACTCCTCGTGCGTCGGTGTTTGTGACATTTACAAAGTCGCCTGAACCGTCTTCATCTTCTTGCCTCATTATTGCAAGTTTTCGTTGTTTGGGCTTCAGTGGGATTTCGTGTTTTCTTTGGTGCCATGGCCAATTAGCAGAAAACACAGCAGCGACATCAAACCTGCGACAGCGCCGAGCGTTAGTGGGACCGCGGCCTCCCTGTGAGCTGCACAGCCTTCGCTAAACGACCGTTTACGGCCCGGCGGCCATGTGCCAAACCCTCAGATCTACACCCACTTCTACTGTCCGTACCACAAAACGGGGACGTTTACACTCCAAGGTGGAAAAACCTCTCATCAAACTGGTGAAGAACAAACAGGAACAGAGGTGCGTTTGAGTGTTTGGACCCATTAGCCGGCGTCGAATGAGCTCAATCGATAAAAATGTTTGATGGAAAAGAGGAAGAAGCGGCGTCGTTTATGAAGCGCTTCACAAACAGCTGTTGTGTTTGACTCAGACTTGCTGCAGATTTAACCCGTTCATGCAGAAAACACAAACCAGTGGGATTTGTGTCTGTGTTTGATCAAAGCCACATATTTACTGGACTGGATTCAACACAACTTTAACCCACTTTGATTTATTCAACAAACACACGTCATGATACGATTACAAGTAAAAAAAAAAAAAGAAAAAAGATTAAAGTAAGAGGACAAAAAAAAGAAATAAAATAAGGGAATTTAAACCATTTTCATTCAGATTTATTTTTTTTTGTTCATTTTACAGTTTATTATGTTTAATTAATGACTAAGTTTGTCCATTTTTTTTATTAGTTTTCCTAATTTTTGTGAAAGTTTTTACTCGGATACCAAAAATACAAATACTCCTTTGTTGCACAGCCATAAATATACTGAATTTGCACAATTATTTCTTCCTTCTGCACTTTTTTTTTTTGCATTTAATCTTATTGTTTTACCGTCTTATCTGTTTTTATTTTTATTCTGTGTATGGGTCTTATGTTTTTGTGCAGTGTTGACCTGTGTCCTTGTTTTTATATTATTTTGAATTTTGTGCGTGTTTTTTAATAATACCTGCTCCAACCTAACTTCACTCTTGGGGACAAATAAACTTGAACTAAACATAAGAACACATTTTCCAGTAAATCTTTTGGACTGTTCGTTATTGTCTTGCCTATTTTGATCATTATTTTGATCATGCTTTTTGTTTGTTTCCATGGTTACTATTATGTTACCATTCAAACTAAGTCAGGACAGGTTTTGTTATGTAGAAAATGCACACGCTGTCAGGTTTAAGATCATGCGTGGGAAACTTCAATGGCAAACAAGAAAAACACAAACTTTTCATTCCAGCGCTGTAGGGAAGTGAACGACTCTAAAAAAGTCACCTTTTCCAGAAGACGTGACAAGTGAAAAACAAGGCGTAGATGTTAGGTGCAGTAGTTGTGGTTCTGGTTCTGGCAGCTGAAGTAAACAGCTCTTCTACTGTCTGCACGTTTGTCTGCACTTTCCTAATCCTGCTGTCAGCTTCGGTGGCAGCCTCGACATGACGACAGCGCCTGCAGGCTTCTACTGCAAACCCACAAACACTGAATTAAAAGCTCAGCTCCTGCCAATGACGCACTTTTATCTCTTCCTCTTTAACTTTTCTGCCGTCGCGTCTTCGTTCACTTCGTTTCTTCCTGTTCGCTAACATCCGTCACAGCAAAACACTTTCCATTCACTTTAGGTCGAAATAATGGAACAAACCGCGGTCGTCAGGTGAAATAATAATGATGATTATTTGAAAAGTTGGTAAAAGTACTGACATTCTGTACTTCAGTAGAAGTAAAAAATAAAATACTATGGTTAAAGTAGAAGTACTCATTCAAATCCTTTACTCAAGTAAAAGTAAATTGAATGAATTGAAGTAAATTTAAATCTAATTTAATTAAGTCAAAATTCCAAGTCACCGAGCTCAACCGTAATGAATCAATCACTGTCATTTTTGGAGAAAATTAAAGTATTTTATGTCGACTTTATAGTCTGGAAAATATGGTAGTTATTTAACCAGGAAAAATCTGAAAAGTTTTCAAATTTTCATTATTATTTTCAATATCATCATCATTATAATTTTTAGTATTGTCATTCTTCTTATTACACACAATCACACACACACACACACACACACACACACACACACACACACACACACAGGCTTGATACTATGCAGTTAGATTTCACACTTCCCATCGATGTGAGAAAAAGTAGTAATAATAAATAAGGTTAAAAATAGTAAGACTAGACTAAAGCTGCAGTGGGAATAAAAAAATAAAAACATTTATTGACTTTGTTGAGTTTAATGACTGAGCACAAATTCAGCTGTCGCCAACTCACACAGTACGACTCCACCAAAATAATGAGCTCCAGCTCCTGACACACGCCTCTATTTACTCTTATTTCCATCCTTCAAACACACATTTGTTCAGTGTGTGTGTGTGTGTGTGTGTGTGTGTGTGTGTGTGTGTGTGTGTGTCACCACTATGGACTAATACAGTACCAGTGGTACCTCTACTTATGAAGTTTATTCATTCCAGAAGTGGTTTTGTACTGTGAATTTTTCATAGTCACAGTTTACATGTAAAAGGCCTGAATGTTTCCAACGGCCCAAATACTAACCCCCTAAACCCTCTAAAAAATATTTAAAAATTACCGATTTTGTATGAAATATGTGTTCAAAGAAAGTGTAGATGTATATTTTAGATTTAATGTTTTGGTGTCAGTGGGTAAATGTGTCACTCACTGAACATTAAACATTAAACCATTAAATGAACCAAACATGTGGGTCATTTTCATCCCAGACATGTGGGTCATTTTCATCCCAGACATGTGGGTCATTTTCATCCCAGACATGTGGGTCATTTTCATATCATTGTTTTCTTTTAATTGTCATTTTCACCTTCAACAGTAAATATTGATCCAAAGCGACTGATTTTGACACTTTTAATAATCTCAGGGCATACGTCGTCAAAGTGGGCGACAGCACGACTCGTCTCCTGTTTCACTTCTATTGATAACGCAGTTGCTTCTTCTTTTCATTCGCACCAGGAATCACTTTCTTTGGGCTCATGATGAATAACGATGTTTGTTTAATGTTGTTGTTTTGGTTTAATAACTTGTTTTATCCTAGTTTTTATCTTGGTTTTACAAGTGTTACTTGTTTTTATTGTTTCTCAGTTTGGAAAACACCTTGTTTACCTTTTTGGTGTTATAAGGTGCTCTATAAATAAAACTGGATTGATTGATTGAACGAATACGTACTGTAATAAAGTTTAAATGAACACACTGGAAAAAACTCACCAAACAACAGTAACTCTGTGATGAATGAGGGTCAAAGGTCACCAAAAGCATCATGGGTAGCTCCCTCATAAACAGTGGGATGATACGTACATGATGTATTTATCCAAACAGAGTCACATATGTGGAACAGGTCAGGTTTGGCCGTGGATACAAACATGAGAAGAGTGTTGGCATAAATATGGTACCATAAATATGGTACCATAAATATGGTACCCAGAGCACATGGACGGTGAACTGGTGTGTACTGGGAACGTTGTCAAGAAAGAGTACGTGTTCCCTGAGCCGACTGGAGTAGAATGGAAATGTTCACCTACACGCCTGGAAACTGGACTGGACTTTTCTAAACACTTTAATTGGGAAGGACAGTAGAGCTGTAGAGGCTGTACAGGTTACAGAGGTCAGTACACTGAAAACACCCCCCCACCTCACCCCCACCCCAGGGTAACAGAGCATGACAGTAAGAAACCGACAGGCAAATCCCACAGCACAAGAACCAGAGAAAAGTTAAAGCAGCAGGTGAGCGTGTTTCCATTTCCTTCAGTACAAGTCTTAGTGTTAACAGTGGAAAGAAACACACACACACACACACATACGCACACACACACGCACACGCACACGCACACGCACACGCACACGCACACGCGCACTTAGAATCAAGCACTGATCCCATTCTAAACACCTACACAAACGTATTGACCTGAAACATGCGTGTGTCGACACTCAGGCCTGTGTTTGGACTTATCTGGAAACCCGCTGCCGTTCACTGAATCATCTTTAAAGCAAAGCTTTCGCAGTGTTTGGCAATTCCCCAGGAGACGGGAGTGTGGGAGTGGGAATCTACGGGATTAGCCTGAGCAAGCACGGCTAACGTTAACCACTTCAGACCTGAGGCTGACGATAGTTGGACTTATTTCTGCCCAAGAACTGAGGCCAGACCACGGACAGGAACTGGAGTTGAACCCAAACCCTGATTAGATTTAAGCAACGCTAATGATGTAATAACAACTGATGATGTAATAACAGCTGATGATGTAATAACAGCTGATGATCTAATAACAGCTGATAATGTAATAACAGCTGATAATGTAATAACAGCTGATAATGTAATAACAGCTGATAATGTAATAACAGCTGATGATCTAATAACAGCTGATGATGTAATAACAGCTGATAATGTAATAACAGCTGATAATGTAATAACAGCTGATAATGTAATAACAGCTGATGATCTAATAACAGCTGATGATGTAATAACAGCTGATGATGTAATAACAGCTGATAATGTAATAACAGCTGATGATGGAATAACAGCTGATGATCTAATAACAGCTGATGATGTAATAACAGCTGATAATGTAATAACAGCTGATAATGTAATAACAGCTGATGATCTAATAACAGCTGATGATGTAATAACAGCTGATAATGTAATAACAGCTGATAATGTAATAACAGCTGATAATGTAATAACAGCTGATGATCTAATAACAGCTGATGATGTAATAACAGCTGATGATGTAATAACAGCTGATGGTGTAATAACAGCTGATGATGGAATAACAGCTGATGATGTAATAACAGCTGATGATGTAATAACAGCTGATGATGTAATAACAGCTGATGATCTAATAACAGTTGATGATGTAATAACAGCTGATGATCTAATAACAGCTGATGATGTAATAACAGCTGATAATGTAATAACAGCTGATGATCTAATAACAGCTGATGATCTAATAACAGCTGATGATCTAATAACAGCTGAACCTGTTCCATTAACAGATTTTTTTGGGCTTGGATCGAGCAAAAATAAATAAATAGATAAAAGGATTGAAAACAGTAA
>CM035784.1:3176505-3401505 GCA_020466265.1 Siphamia tubifer
TTTTAATACATGCAAATCTACTAAATATTTGTATGTATTAAAATGTAAAAACAAATGTAGAAACTGATTTACTAAACATGTGCACAATCTTTCAATAGTACAAAAATAATGTCTGCATACAGTTACTTTAGCCACAATGAATATGAAATATAGGGCGTTTACATGCATGTGGTGGGAGGGGAAAATGTAAATATATTCATTTAGTACACACAGAGTGATTTATCAAACACAAAGGCAGTATTACTAATAGAAACTACATCTATATTTAACCCATGTCAAAAGGAGGTATGTAATTACACATATGCAGCTTTTATCCAAGAAGAAAAATCCAAACAATGGAACAAAATGCAGATAACACATTTTTCACCCCAATGTGAACATTTTTGGAATCTCAGAGCATATTAGCGCAGGCAAAATCCTTATTTAAAAAGGGCGTTCTCCAAGTGTTTGTACCTGTTGACATTTGCACATGTAAAATAAACCACAAACTCCAGTTCAGTCCTACACAAAGAATTCTAGATTTACTACACACAAATTTGGATCTAAGTAGATCTAGCCTAAGTTTAGCCTTTAAACAATGCATCTTTGATATATTTTACTTATATAAGACACCAAGGACAGATGGACAATGGTTTGATGTTGACCAACCATAGGTTCACTGCAAAAAAGAGGTGTCTCAGAACAAGATAAAAATACTAAATATTGGACATTTTACAGAGATGAAAAGAAAAATGTCATTACACTGAAGTACAATAAAACCTGTTCTCTTCCATACACTTGAACTGCATGTCTTTGCCTAAGTGTCTCTATTTCTTACTTTACGTTGTATGTTTTACCCTGAAGGAACAAAAGGGAGTCACAACTCTTCTTTCTTTCAAACTGCAGCTACATGCTGGTTTCTGTCCTCAAATGTATTTCATAATGTAGTGAAGAGAGGCAGGGAACTCTGACTTTGAAAATGTTTTCTTTTCTTTTCTTTTCTTTTTTTTTTACATTATTTAAGTGTCATTTGATTTATTTTTAATTACTACATGTTTTTGTTGAATTCTCAATTCTGAGTGGGCACTGGTCTAGGGTTGCACAATTTTAGAAAAAACTGACAATGCAATTTTATTTTAACCCTGTGATATACATTATATTGCAATATGAAAAAATACTCAGCTGTGTGGTGCCGACGCAAACGATCAAACAGATTAGTGGTCGACACAGAACACACGTTTCAGTATCATCCTGATTGTATCATCCTTCTTATAATTTAATAAAATGAATAATTTAAAATTAATCCATACATACATACATAAATACATACGTACATACATAAAATAAATAAGAAAAACAATAAAAATAGATAAGTGAATGAATGAATGAATTAATACAAATAAATTAATACAAATAAATAAAAAAACTAATAATAAAAGTAAATAAACAAATTAAAATAAATAAATAAATAACAAAAAATATCAAAAATATATAAAACGCAATAAAATTCATTGTCTGACCTACGGTGTGACTATTGCGCACACATACGTTGCCATGTTAATGCTCAGGCAGTATATTGTGCAGCTGTAATGTGGTCTGTTTTTTAACCTGTTGACATGTTATATGCACCAGCTACAGCGTAGATTCTAATGATTGTGTACTTGAGCAGAGTCTGAAATCTGTCAAATCACTTTTACCTCAATATTTCTGTAGGTAGATAGAGATGCTCAGTCAAGTCATGTTGCAGAAACCTGCTTTTCAAGCACTGACATCCCCCGTAAATAATCAAAACAGACATGAATGTCCTTTTTAATACCAAACATTACCAAGGATAGCTGCATCATCCATGAGAAAACATATTTCACATCCACTTAGACGTATGACTAAATGTTAAAGTTAAGTCAGAAGTGGAAAGGATGGAAGGTTCAGAGTCTGTAGGCTCAGCACAAAGAGCAACAACAGATGTAGGATGGACATTATTTCTTTACGGCCGTACCTCTACTAACAAAAGAAAAAGCGAAAGAATGATCCAATTAACAAAAAAACTTTACCTCTATTTCGTGTCTCTGAATATGAAAGAAAATTCTATTTACGAAAGGAAAGCAAAACCCCTGAGACATAAATACTATGTACATTACTGTACACAGAATTCCTCCAAACAAAATTGTAAACAGGCAGTATTTAGACGAATGAACACCACATTCAGCATCTAAAGAGGCAAGTTCTCGCCTGATTAAAAAAATAAATAAATCAATAAACTGATGTATTTAAAGAGTTTAGAGCTCGAGTAAAATCAGTTTGTTTTCACATGATTTTTGCTTGGATAGGAGCGTGTAAACACTTTGCATACTGTCTGATTACTGAGTAGGCAGTACGGAGTATGAATAGTATGACTATAGAAGTATGCAGTATGTGGTTTGGAACACAGTCATTGTTAACAAATCCATCCAGGCCTTCCAGGTCATGACCTCTCATTACCCCGCCCCCAGAAGCAGACAGACAGAGAGAGAAATGAGAGTATGTCCTGATTAAAGAGAGACAAACTTTATACTGAGGTGGTTTAGACACAAGTAGAAAATAATCCACTCTGTGGATGAACCCACAGGAGACCACTGTGAAATTAAACTGAAGGGAAACATGTTTTTTTCCCGTTCTTTTCCTTTTCTCTTTCCGTTTCTAAACCCTGTGAATCTTTTGATGCAATCTTAACCACAACAACTATATTCTGAATTCACATAGTGTTGGGCATATGAATCATTTTGAGAGTTAAAAGAAATTGAGCTTCATTGTTTATTGTTATTTAAGTATTACAATGCTATTTCATGTTATGTCATAACTGATTGTAACATGCAGGATAATTGAATATAAATATTTTGAATGGAAACCACCTTGTTTGTCATTATTCACATTGCTTAGCTCCAGTAGGCAGAACCGTCTTCAGTAAAAACACGACCACAGTCAGATTGTTAGCCCTTCTGTGCTACATTTAAATAATATCTCATCACAAAATGGTGCAATATGCTGACTAATAAAGAGATGGTGAAGAAAACCAAGGACAACAGCAACTGAATCATGCTGCTGTTGTAACAAATTAATTTCCTGTAAAGTGATCAATAAAGGTGGATTCAATTCAATAGTAAACCTGGTTTTATGTTGTTTATTAATGATATTGTAGTGCATTAATAATAAAGGTTTTATATATCACTTATATATCTGTTCAAAGGGTCATGAGGTAAAGTACGACCAAAATGGGAGACAAATTGATGAATTGAATATTCACAGCTCCATTGAGGATATTCTTAGCTCATGTGGACAGAAGATGATATAACCCGAGCTGCGGGGTTTTAACTGCAACATCATTTAATTCAAGACCTCATAAATCCTTTATAAGCCCAGTTTTATAAAGTGGAACACCTATTTTTATAATGAATTCACTTTAACAGGTTTTAACTTGTCAAATGACAGAGCTGGATACTTTTTCTTTGTGATATTTAAGACGGAACTTAATATATTTGTGTTTTGCTGAAATTAACTTTTTTCTTTTTTAGAGAAGAATCTTCCTTATTGCTTATCTAACGTTACAGTAACTCATACAGAGCTGACTGTTTACTGGACTCTGTAAACGTCATTTATCTGCTCATTATTCAGCTGCAGCTATTGGAAAATTCATAAAATTTAATCAGTATCATCATAATAAAACTTGAAGTTTTCACCTCAGATAGCCTGAACAGTAGATGGCAATCTCTTTTGCATTGTTAATGATTGAACAACTGAGTACACCGTCATGCGTCTATTTCATTACATGGCTTTAAAAATAATGTCTTTCATTCTGAAAATTTATGAGAGAATTGATTAATGTAATGGACGGCAGTAAAAGTACTCATTTCCCAATTTGATTTGCAGGCACCGCTTCCAGTAAAGTTTCAATGAGAGAGAGAGAGAGAGAGATAGAGAGAGATAGAGAGAGAGAGAGAGAGATAGACAGAGATAGATAGAGAGAGAGAGAGAGAGAGAGAGAGAGAGAGAGAGAGAGAGAGAGAGAATAGAGAGAGGCCTTGCCATTGAATATTATTTCTTGAAGTGGTTTGATAAGATTATCGCAGTGCTCCTGAAACACAATCTGACAAATGTTCCAACCGGTGCTTTTTATAGCATGCGTACGACTGGACAACACAGCTACAGCCTTGGTCCACAATAGCAAAATGAAAAAAAAAACACTTTATAAGTTTGACCATTGTGTACTTAACCCTCTATGGGACTATGTCATTTATAAATAATGCTTAAAAACTTTTAAAATAGCTTTAAAAAGGAACAGAAGAAAGCAGACTCACATCCAGTACAATAATAGAATAATAACCTGTAAATGATGACAACTACACATTTTAGTTTTAGTTTTAGTGCCCCCCCCAAAAAAGGAAAATACTTAGTTTTATAAACTATCTCCCCCCCAAAAAGATGTGAATAACCTGAAAAAAATATTTTTTGAGAAGAATAAGTGCTATTTTGACTATATTCTGCCTCATCTTATCATTTGTACATGTGCATTATGGATTGGATTTACACAAACACTAAACACTTAGTAGCAGATGCAGAAAATTGTTAAAATTGTGCTTAATTTTCTTCAGACATTTCATGTTGTTCATATTTGTTCAGATTATTCACATTTTAGTGTTACAGGATAATTTGTAAATATAAATATTTTCATAATTTTATATTTTTGCACTGTAATAATACTGTGCATACTTTTGGCATAGTGTAATTTTTTTTGCATCAAAATGAGAAGAAAATCTGGAGTCATTATTTTTTGTAGTTTATTACACTGTTATTTGACTCTAGATAATATTGGTCTGTTTGTGGAACCTGAACTAAAATTAGTTCCACAGCCTTCAATGTGGACTTTTTCCACAAATTCATCCCACAGACTGCATTGGAACCTTTGGCGGGCCGTATTTGGCCCTGGAGCCGCATGTTTGGAATCCCTGTTTTAGAGTTATATCGACCACACACTGGGATAAGGTGATTGAAAAAAGCCTGGGTAGAAAAAAAGCAGATGTTACAGACATACTCTTCTAATTGGTGAGGGCAGAGGGACAATATAATGATTTAGGAAGGAAACAGAAAGTAGGAGAATGCTTCAGTTTGGAAACAAAAAAAAAAGACTCAAAGGAAGAGGAGTAAATTGAAACGGAACCAAGGGCAACGTTGCAATCAATGGAATTTTTCTTAAAGGATTCTCTGTGAGCAAGAGGGGAGGAGGTTATGCAGCCTGCTACAAACTAAAATAAAATGGAGAAAGAAAAAAAAAGAAAAGTGCCAATTCAATACCCGGCAAATGCATAATACATAAAGAGAGAAGCGCAGAGAGAAATTGGTTGGTGAGGGACAGACGACACATATATATTGCTCCTATATATTTGCAGTGTTGGACAGAAAACTGAGAGGATGTTTCTTCCATCAAATATGCCAAGGACTGTATGTTTATGTGAGGAAAAAATAAAACAACACAGCAACGACTGGGAGTGGCGGATATTCCATGTCTCATATTGTTGATTAAGCCAACAGCGAACCAGACTTCTTCATTATCCAATTTGATTCTGTGTAGCAGAAAATTAAGACTTTTTTTCCCTGTTTAACCTGCGTGACGTTCAAATATTATACAAATATATGAACGACATGCTGGCTGAAAAAAAAAATGTATATTTGGACTGGCAGCTTAATGAAAATGCAGTTAACATAAAAATGCCATTAGTAAATGTCAAATTGGTGTGGGGGCAGACATGGGCTGAACTAGGTCAGTCGTGTTGAAAAGTAGAGTTGTTAATGTGAGGCAGGAGGAAAAGTTGACAAAATCTGAACAGATAAATGAGGGACTTTCAGGTTACTTTGGTTTATATACACTGAGGCGTAGCCCATACTAATAGGTATTTTTTTTATTTTTTTAGCATTTTCCTCCTCTAAATGTCCACATGAACTTGGTTTCTCTAAATGTCTGTCCACAGGAGAATGTAAAACCACCTACAACTCTGCAAACAAAAACTTTAGATTAAGTCATTTTGGACGCAGCAGATGCAGGCTAAGTGAATTTACACAAAGCAGGAGCATCCATCCATCCATCCATCCATCCATCCATCCATCCATCCATCCATCCATCCATCCAATCCAATCCAATCCAATCCAATCCAATCCAATCCAATCCAATCCAATCCAATCCAATCCAATCCAATCCAATCCAATCTGCCCTTTTACTCAGCTGTGGGGTAGATGTGTTGGTCATTCATGGACACTAAAATTGAGTTGTTTTTGACTCACAGGGCGTTTATTCCAAAAGTCAAAATTTGCAGTGTAGTGAAGATAAAGCGGGTTGGAAAATGAGTGTGAGAGAGACTAGATTTGCATTATATTTCAATAAATATACTTTTTGGTGGTGTGCCTGTAATGTTTCTTAATGTAAAATGTGAACTGTGGCTTTCAAAGGTTGAAAAACACTCCTTTAGGGGATACTAACTATGATCCACACTGATGTAGTAGATGACAGTAAATGCACCTTCAGATTTGATGCCATCTGCCACAAAATGGAAAAAAAAACATGAAAAGTCTGTTCAGGGCAACATGGCAGTGAAATATTCTGAACAGCCCTGATGATCACTTTATATTTCCCTTCGCAGAATCAGCTCAGTCTAAGGTAACAAAACAACAAATCTCATTTTCAGGTGACAATAGTGGAAATAAAATTATGAACACTATATTTCACTCCTGCAGCCAGATCCTCTAAATCCCCCTAAACCTTACACACTGAACCTTTAATTTTGAATCGGGAATTATCAGGATCTAGTTTTGCTAAATTCTGATTAGAACTAATCTTAGATTAAATTAAGCCTGTTGGTGCATCCAATCCGAAGAGTGATCCCAGAAAATCCTGCTTCATTTCTGCAGCGCAGCTCCACAGATTTTCTCTTTCCTCTATCTACTGTACATTTCTTTATTGCTTTCTTAGCTGAAAAGCTCAGCTGTGTTACTCTTCTTCAAACAAGCACATTAAGAGAAAAGCGCTTTCTGCCTGCACCCCCCCCTCTCTCTCCTAGGTTTTTGCCCACGATGCACCGCTGTTCGCTAACAAGTGAGGACAGCCAATCGAAGTGACCCGCCTTAAGCTTGCTGTTCGCCAGGCTTGTTTTCTGTTTGAAAAGCAGCACACACTTTCGCAGGCCATTTAGCCAATGCAATAATGACAGAGGCAAACACTTGCTCGATCCAAAACTGCGTAAATGGCTGTGGTAACAGGCTCAGGGAGGAGAGAAAAGCATCACAGAAACACTTTTCTCTTTTTATGTTGTGAGAATATAGGGTCTACTGGGGGACATGCACATGGGAGCAATGGAAGGATAACATTTTCGTTTCAACGCTACATGTGTTTGGTGTCTTCATTCGTGTGTATTCTAGCTTTAAAATGTAATGGCGCCACACTTCAAAGCCTCCGTTTGCACTTCTGCATGTGTGCACATATGCATGGTAGCCTAAATGGCCTGTAGGACATGGAAATGAGAACACTTCCTACACAACTAGGTTCTGTATGTGTGTGTGTGTGTGTGTGTGTGTGTGTGTGTGTGTGTGTGTTTGTGTGTGTATGCTTGTATTCTTGTCTTTATTGAATTGATTTATTTACACAGTTACACTATGCAGGTCTGCACGAGGGTAAAATATAAATCTAGGTCCCCACTAGTAAAATATAAATCTGTATGGAAATTTGTGCAAATTATAATTTTTTTTCCAGAAGTCCCCATGAAGCATAGGGGAAACAAAACTTTTGTATTTTTATTTATTTTTTGTTAATTTTTACAGTGCAGTTTATATGTCACACTGACTGGAGAGCACTTTTAATTTTGTTGTACTGGTGACAAGGACAATAATGATATAAATCTAAATCTGTTATTATTTTACTGGTCTGATCCTTTTCAGATCATATGTGGAACGGAACTAAAAATTAAAAACACTAAATAAAGAAGGAATCAAAGAAGAAGACGATAAAGGAGAAAATAATGATATTTAAAGAAGCGCGCACACACACACACACACACACACACACACACACACACACACACACACACTAGCCTTGGGGCATGTGCAGTCTTGGTCTGTCAAGTTTCTTTGAAGTGAATCCTGGTGTGATTGCACTATTTGTGCTGTTTATATGAAAAGCTGTGAATCCATCCCTATGTGTGGGGACCCCTTAATAGGTCCACTTCAAAGGTACAGAGGTGAGAATGGACACGGCCATGCCAAGATATGTTTTTCCAGTTTTCTAAGCAGTTCAAGCCCAGTAAATAACCTTCAGGTACAAAAAATATATAACCTATAAATAATGCACCACTAAGAGTTTCAAAAGAGGAAGATTAAGGGATCAAGTAATGGGTTCATGGGTTAAAGTTTTCTGCGGCAATGGAAATAAAAACGATCCTTACAGGTGTCGCAGCTTTGCTTTATGTCTTTAATCCAATAGTAAAGTGTTGGTGGAACGCAATGTATAGAAACCACAAATATTCACACCATATAGCACTTCAGGCACCAGAAATACTGGCATAATGGACAGGAAAAATAGAAAAGATATAAGATTTGTGGCTAATGAAACACCAAAAATAAAAATTCCCATAGCACATGAAGGCAGCATAAATGTCTGCAACACTTGGAAAATTTTTTGCACTTTTCCTTTGCAGTTCTTCAAACCATCCAGACTCGCCCCAACATGAACTGTTATTCCGCCATCATCCAGGTTGCTTGTATTACTCTGTGACTTTAGTGTCTACCAAGGGAATGTTTAAAGATGTGGAATGCTTTTAAGCTAATGGCAGGACCAAAAAGAGCAATTTAAAAAAGTTGTCAGGCTCCTGCTGAAGGTAAAATGGTAGCACGGTGATATTGATTCCTCATACAAATGTTATGATGTAGAATTACACGCAACATTTGACTCGACATCAGCATCAAAGTGTGAAAGCTCACACTCTCAAAACTATCAGAAAACAGAAGGTATTCTTATTATTCATCTTATTTATTTATTTGTTTGCACATTACCACCAATGCTGATGCTGCATTACCTTTCAGGCATCGGTCATTTAACTTGCTTTACAGCTCAAAAACATATTTTAGCATTTAGTATCATTTCAATTCTGTGATGTTTGATTATGTTCTATGTTCATACCTGTAACTAATGTACATTGTTAATGTTGGAGTGCGCTTCATTTGTATATTACAAAACTGCATTGGTAGAAAACAATAAAACTTTGGTGGGAATTTGGCCTTTTGAACCAAGTCCACCTCAGAACCTTGGTACCACCTGCTCCCAGTGTTGAAACGGGATTAATTTTCAGTCAAAATTGTACTTTGTTTTTGAGTAAATATGTGGAAAGAGATTTGGAGTCGTGAGTATTTGTAGGTTATTACGATGGTATTTTACTGGTGTGACCCATTTCAGATGGCCTGAATGTGGAACCTGAAGTAAAATGACTATTAATGTCTTAATATCTATTATTGTATTTCACAAATTCAACCCAACAGCTGGAGTGGACCCTTACGCTGGCCTGATTTGGCCCCTGGGCCACATGTTTAACAAGACTCACCAATTCAACAATCCTACTGGAAGTAGAAAGTCCATTCCCAAAAAGGGACAGACCAATTTATTCACCAACAACAACCTCATTTTCCCAGGAATCCCCTCCCCTCCTAAAAAAAAAATAAATGTAGCAACATGACGCTTTGCGTTCAGGGCCCTGCTTTGAGTGGAACATTTTACGCTCTTGGCTTTGTTATCACCACAGCTATCACTCATCAGAGCCATAAAACACATATACCTTAACACAACAAGTTCACAAATATTCTCTTGGGGGGTGGATTCACACGGCAGTCATAAAGCATGGATAAAAGCACATTTTAAGGCTGTAAATCACAATGCAATTTTACCTGTAATGTCAGGCTTCTGTGGCATGAAGAACTGATAGAAGGTAGGCTCTGACAGGCCCTTGACATTGCGTGCTGTGATTTCCACTTCGTATCGTGTGTTCCACTGCAACGGCTGAAGCATCGCAAAATCATTTGCTCCTGGAACCAGCTTTGTCATCCACTGCTCCTCTTTATCCTGAGATTGGGCAAAGAGGGAAAAAAATACAATAAGATGACATCTTTCTCTGAATCACAGCTTTCATCTACCTCTCATTTGTGTGTCTGGAAGCATTAAAAAAGGTCTAAGGTGAAGTGTCATTTTTACATGACATACAATATTGTAGCCTCAGTATTTTTAATCTGGGGATTCTGTGAGTTACAGTGATCGGAAATTGAGGTGTATTTGTAAAACAGCCGCACAGACACACAGGTAAATAGAAGGCTAATCATCTGTCTTTCCACAGGACGTGCTGGTTCGCAGCTGTCCTCTGATGCTGCTCCATCTCCAGCGGCTGTTTCTCATTTCACCCTTTCCTTACAACACATTTTCTACGACTCAGACACACACACACACACACACACACACACACACACACAGGCACACACACACACACACACACACACACACACACACACACACACACACATTCCTTGCTCTTTGTCTGGAGCACAACTGAAAACAAATCTGTACATTTTATGCAGGGTTGGGTATTGAAAATCGGTATAGGTGTGGAACCAGGGTGAACATTAACCAGCATGAATTTCAGTATCACACATGTATCCATACATAAGGTGCAGAACAATTAAAAGCCTTTTGACCCATTTCTGTACAGGCAAATAGAATGGACAGCAAAATGCAATCATCTAACCCTCTGTGGGACTACATCATTTATGAATGACACTTAAAAAACAGCTTTGAAAAATAACACAAGCCTCTAATCAATCATATTTTATCATACATTAAATACGTTACCTAAAATCCTGTCTAACCAATAAAATCAAAGATTATTTAAAATCCTGATGTCATGTGCTGCAACAAGGAAGTGCAGAAGACAAGTGTGTCATGGTAAGTCCATTTTTAAACTATAAAATACACATAGATCACCAATAAAATATTACTAAATAGCTGAAACCTTTTTTTAAAAACTATTTTGTCAAATCCTACAGTTAAAAAGTGAAGGAAAAAAAAATCCTACTTTACTCAGAATATAATGACACATAATGACAAAAAGTAAATCCTCATGGATTCACTTATTTTTAGAATGTAACCCCTGAGATAAACAAAGGACCACTGTATTATTCATTATACTGTGATTTTATTTGAGTTGGCTTGCTTCTTTATTAAGGAAAATGCATCAATGCCACAGTACTTCACTGTGCTTACTGTCACCCAGTCCAAATTATCACCTTTAAATGATAGACACCTCAGTGTTTTATATAACTGCATGGGCTGACATAGCAATTGTGATTCAATGTGCACCTCTACCAACAATACAATATGTGTTTTTTCATCAAATAAGTAGGACTTGGTGACTTATAAATAAAGACGAATGATTGGGGAGACTTTGCAAATAAGGGCATTTGCATAGAAAGAGAAAACTATTTTTAAAATACCCTTCTGCTCTTTCTTTTCCAAAGGTTGGAAATAAGTGGAAAACCAGAGCAAATGGGTATTTTAGAGTCAGTAAAAATGGGCCATTTATTTACTTTAACCTGTAGGAGTATGTGTGATATGTTTTGTTGATACTTAAATATACAAAACAGAGCATCACATATCTTTTGTGTTATTGTCTCTTCTAGATCAATGATGGAGAATTATAGCTGTGTGAGATTTTTTTTGTTTAAAGCAATAAAAAAAAGCGGCATCTTATTTGTCATTATCTAATTTTGAATTTCACAGCGTGAATGAAGGCAGTGGCTGCTTTTCATCAGTCTAGTTTTTCATATTTTTCTGGAATAATATTAGGCAAATACCAGACTCATAAATGTGTTTGTTGTGTCTAACTGTGAAAAAGTAAAAGGAAGAGTGACTGTGAAACACTTAGAGTTTTCAATATCATAATTGGAGTTTTGTGTGATAAGACATTTTCAAGCAACAGCTAAGGCATAATGTTTATGCAATAAACAAGTCTGGTCCTTGATTAGTTTGTCTAGATCTAAAATGATGCTTCTTTGAAAGGTTCTGTCTATCTATCTATCTATCTATCTATCTATCTATCTATCTATCTATCTATCTATCTATCTATCTATCTATCTATCTATCTATCTATCTATCTATCTATCTATCTATCTATCTATCTATATGTAGTGCTACTTATTTATGTTCAATGATTAGATTTTTGTTCATTTTGTTTCAGATTTTGTTCATTTTTTAAATTAATTTTGTCACTGTTTGTTCATTTTTAAATTAATTTTGTCTATTAATTTTTAAAAACTCATTTAATGTCTCATTTAATTATTAAGTCCAGGTCCATAATATTTTATCTGTCCTGGTACGGGTGCATATTTTCTTTAAAGTTATCCTTCACATCTGCTAGCCTCAGTTGGGTAGCTCTGTTTTCCTGTCGACAGTCAAATTGGTGGTGTGTGAAGAATCTACTTTTGTTTCCTGTTCAGCCTTCAGAACTATTGCATATTATCTCTGACCTTCCTTTCTGCACCATGTTTTCATCTGTAGTGGCATTATTTTCAACTGCAGTCACTTTCTCAACGGGACAGAGAAATGGTTGCTTGGACACATTAGCACTGGGGAGATAGAAGATTTGGACCAGCTCAAATCCACTTAGTCCTGTGAAGCGCTTTTGTAACAGTGCCATCTATTCTGTTTCCTGCCCTCATGTCAGTCCCTGCAATAGCTTGTGAGTTTAAGCTGCTTTTTTGCTATTTTACAAACAAATGGAAACATATCAACTACTTAAATGGATGAGTGAATTCTCAAAGCTTGTGTGTACTCCTTTTAAAAACATGGATTAAAAGTGACACAAGAATGGAAAAATAGAAATTCATGAGCGGAGCATTCAAGATGTTATTCACTTTGCCTCCAACATACCCGCTCAGGCAGCAGAAGCAGCTCAAACCATATGCTCTCCACTGAGAGGAAAATGTGTTCCCTGAGTCACCACAAAGTAACTACAATGTCCAGCTGTTTTTTCCTTTTGCCTCTTTTAAGTGAGACAACACTGCACTCTTGAGTCATTTTCATTTTTTTGTTGTCTGTTTTTAAAAGGCAAGTGATACTGTCAATTAGTGTGGATTGAACTGAGGGAATCCTGCTAGAATAATGACTGCACTACAGTATATGCTAATGGATTCAGGAAGTAGTACGTGACGCCAGAGGCAAGAAAAGGCAAAGTCTGTGTTCGAAACTGCATACTTACCTGCTACTTGTACTAACTTTTTGTGTACGCAGTCCGCTTACACTGGCAGTGTGACATTTTGAGTATGCGAGAAGTTCCCGGATGCATACTAGATTCAGCAGAAATGTTGATTATGCATCATGAGCTTCCGACTCGTATTGATATTACTCAAGATGCAACGCGAAATGACGTGTGATCATCACACGTAAACGGGACGTGATCAGTGTAAACATTGGTGATGAATAAGTGGACAGGACCTGGGAGGCCTCACGTCATGACATCATTAAGGATTGGGGAAATTCAGAGATGTAGAGGTAATGCAATGATGTCACGTCATCCCATGATTCCGTAGTTGTTCCGCGACATCGGACGACAAGAAAACATCATCTCGCATTGACATATTACAACACGCTGCCATTTTATCACAATTATATAAAAATCAAGACATTCCTGGTCCCACTGTGGGTAAATCATGTTCACCAGGAGACAACAGATGGAGTTTCCTTCAACGAATCCCTAGAGACTCAGAGATACGGTCGAAATGCCTGATAGCTATACGCTGCAAGACATGGAAACTGAATGATGGCAGTGTTCATTTTATATCTGGTAGATCGAATTTTGATAATTCCACACACGTTCTGCATATGTCCATACTCCTTGTCCATTTATTTATGCCAGTAGACATTTTATAAAACAGAGATGATGTCATTTCTACAGTCATGAAATGGATGATTTACTGTTTAGAGTCAATATTCTGCAGCACTTTCAGACAGACAGACAGAACCATAACACTAGATGGCCCTTGGACTTCAGTCATGCCTCGAAATGTGTTCTGCAGTTTTTGGGTGTAGAATGATACACCCTTGAGAAGACCAGCTGGACCCCCGCCTTTCACTCAGATCGAGGGCAACATGCCTCCACTAATAATGTCTACTTCAATTTGAGCTGGTAGTAGAAAAGTCACAGATGCACCTGTGTCCAGGCTATACTGCTAGAATCTCAAGCCTCAGCTTCTAATATCTTTCTATCCCATAGTTAAATAGAGTTTAAACATGTCTTCATTTTAATTGTGATTCAGAGTAGTAAGAACCAGGTACCAGTGTTCCCCCTTCACCTACACACTCTGGCCTGCAGCCCGTCCCACAGCATCAGGCTGCTACAAGCTGTGGGAGGCTGATTCTGGGTCCGCTGCCCCCAATGCTGTAAGACCACCACCCTTGGGTTCTGCCAGCAAAGATACAGCAAAAACTAACAACAATATGGTAGAGTTCAAGTGAAGTTCTGTCCATTTACAGCATGTTAGCAGAGAAAATCTGAAGTATTTATTTTCGATTCTGCCTGTTTTTGGTATTGAATGCTTAACAAAGACTAAGGTTCATAGAGACGTTCGCGTGGACTTGAATCACCGACAGCATGTGCAAAACTGTTAAGGATGCCACAGAACAAAACTACTCTTAAAATATGAATCAATCCGAGAAAAAAATTAATGTGCTGCACACTTTTAATTTCCCTCAGACAAATACAGTCTTAGATTCTGTTGAAAAGTACTGCTCTAATATTTTCATTATATTGGCTTTGTATGAATTTGGTAAGTACTGTATCTCTCAATGCATTCTCCAGATAATGTAATTATGTCATTGAAAGGACATTTCACCATGTGACCTTGAAAAAGTACCATATTTTCCAGACTGTAAGTCGCTCCGGAGTATAAGTCGCATTTTTGGGGGAAATTGATTTGAGAAAATCCAACACCAAGAACAGCTATTTAATCTTGAAAGGCAATTTAAAATAAAAAATAGAATAGAGAACAACAGGCTGAATAGGTGTACGGTATGCTAATGTATGCTAACGTAGGCTGATGTAACACAGTCAGCTAATGTTACATGATGCATAGACAATGAACCAAGAACGTGCCTGGTATGTTAACGTAACATATTAACAGTTATTGAGATAACTATAGCATGAAGAACATGCTACTGCTCAACAGTGCCCTTGAGGTTGTCAGTGTGAAAATAACATGTAAAATTATATAATAATGTGTGAATGATGTCACATAAAAGTCGCACCGAAGTTGCACTCCCGACCAATCTATGAAAAAACGTATAGTCTGAAAAATACAATAAGTCAAGGTGACCTATTTTCACTCGGCTTTTGCTCCATGCCAAGATGCATCCACAGTAAAAATTTGGTTGTGATTATATTGTTGCATGGACAGATAGACTGACGACAAAAAATTCAAATACCACTTCGGCTGAAGTTTGCCATGGGATACAAACCTATTATCCATATTAACTGTAAAATGTTTGAAAATACCTTGTCTGTGTATAATAGGAAAAAATAACATAGCTGTACATCATTCAATGCTATTCAAATTTGTGATTTTGACTATCCTCAGGCAGACACTCTGACACATTTTTCTGTGGATATAATAGCAATAATAATAATAATAGGTAGGATCTCTATAGCACATTCCAAGGCACCGACAGTGCTTCACATTATTGATCCATTCTTCATTCACTGTCACATTGTGTCAAACACCTGTGGATATGAATTAAATATGAACATGAGATTTGATTGCATGCTCTGATTAACTGCAGACATCATTGTATTCATGCCTGAGGGCTGAAAATGTTGAAATATTCAAACCACTTAGGCAGAAAACAGAAGTGTACACATCAGATCAAAATGTGCTGCTGAAAGACAAGGTTCTAGAAGTCACGCTGCCCTGTTAGCTCCAAATAAATAATTAAAATCAGTCTCTCATACAGTAATATTTTCACCATAACAGATCTATTTCAGTTTGAGATCTGAACTCAAAATGTTGAAATGTTTTCTCACTTTCCTCATGATGACAACTGGAGGTACCTGTCATTTCTTTAGACATTCATCCAGATTAGAGCTGCACAAAATTAAAAAAACATTTTGTTTTTTTTTACCCTGCGATATGAAAAAATCCTCAGGAGTAAATAACGGCTGTGTGGTACTGACACAAACGGTCAAACAGACTAGTGGTCGACACAGAACATACGTTTCAGTGTCATCCTTCTCATAGCTGAAATAATGAAATAAAATTAATAATAAAAAATAAAACAAATAAATAAATACATAAAAATAATTGCAGGACCTGCAATGTGACACGTACATTGCCATGTCGATGCTCAAACCATATATTTTGCAGGTCTAAGTCAGAGAAAAGCAAATATGACTGTTTTTATCAAGAATTTGTTGTTGGCCTGAAGTCAGTCTGTTTGGATGGAAATGTTAAATGACAGAATACATTAACACTTATCATAAATATTTGATTTACTCAGAGCTAACAGTGTGCAGACTTCTCTATCTTTTGTGACCCTCATAGCCTTCACACACAACCATAAATAAAACTTACCGTTTTGTACTTGACTATATACTCCACTATGGGCATCCCTCCATCGTCCTGTTTGACCAGACCCAGCCTGTACGCTTTGCCCACCCCTCTCTGCCCATGGACGGCTGGTGGACTTGGCTCTCCTGCGGGGCACATGAGGGGAGGGCTCGGATTTAGATCAGACGCAAAACAATATGCCTTTGTGTGTGTGTGTTTCTGTGGTACCTAGCAAGCTTGTGAGTTTCCAGGAATGAGGTACCACTTTGAGATATTAGATAAGGATGAGCACCAAGGAGAGAGAGAAGGCTTAAAGCTGAATTAAATTCATATTACAGGGCAACTCCCTCTATGTGTCTTTAACTAATGTCCACCAGAGCTTCTTATTATTCACTATATTTTACTAATTGGGTTGCTTTCCAATATTCATCCCGAGTAGCTAGCCACACTGCTGTATAATATTAACAGTGGAAAACTCTTTTTCTATCGCCTTGCCTGGATTTGCTGCAATCCTCCTGTGCTGGATTGCCAGAATAAATAAAATGCTTATCATAAAACCCCTGCAGTATAAGTTTAATGCAGCCTTTTTACATCAAGACACAAATTTGACAGAATCTATTCCAAGCTCCAATAATCTGGATTCATATCGCTGAAATATGAGGGTGTAGAAACCAGTCTAAGTATAAGCATGGCAGCATCACAAGATAGTGAATAGTTCTTACTTTGCTAAGGTGCTGATGCTTTGAATATATAAATACATTTAGATTTCCATTTCCATTACATACGGTCTAACTTATTTATTAGGACAAAAATATACGTGATAACATAGATGTGAAACATCTTTATAGCATTTACTGAGTAAAAGTAAAAGATCTATGGCATTTTCTATGCTGTTTACATTTCATCACCTTTTCCACATCATCACCCTTATAAAACAAAAAACATATGACAATATATTTAAAAGTATAATGCATTATATTCAAAAATATATTCCCATATAGAAATATATTATCCAATATACTGCAATATATTATTTGATCATGTACTGACAAATATAAAACCCTATATTTTTACAGATAGTTTTATTGAAACTCAATTTCTTTCCACATATAGTGTGAAGTGTATTACTAACTATATAATTACATATATTTAGTCATACACTTCACAAAATATGGATATATGTATGTGTATCCATATATTATTAAGTGTATTACTAGATATATATGAACTTATTTATTTATATCATTTATGGCTCAATATATGGAAAGTGGCAATTCATTATGTATTTTTAACTATATTGTAATATATTGACATAATATATTTTTCTCTATATTACATACATATATTTTTTGTGTTCAATTTTAGGCAGTAATATATTGATGATCAGAATATGGAGAAATATATTTTTGTTTCATAAGGGCACATGTACAGTGGTGGTTATAATAGCTCTTCTGTGTTGGGTGTTATTGACTGGAGGAGCTCATTGTTACATTGACTGAAGTAAAAGAGGAAGAAAACCATTGACAACAGAGATGGATGAGGAAACAGACGTACGGATGGGTAAGGTCTGGAAGGACTCCGTGTGGCTGAACTCGCCCTGACCCTTCCCGTTGACAGCTGCCACTCGGACTTCGTACGTCGTGTTGGGCTCCAGGCCTGTCAGCACCACCGTCGCTGTATGGAGACAAGACCAGAGTTCACGTCACCTGCAAATACTCTGTGAGGCCACCATCAATCATGCATATAGCAGAAAGTATCATGGCAATAAAACTAAGAAAAATGAGGATTTGGATCAGTTTTTTTATGGATTACCTAAGACTCTGTGGTTTCATCTGAGAAAGATCTATATGTCTATTTTGGGAAACAAATTTTTGTCCCCTTGTTTGTGAGGAAATACTATACAATTCAATCCAACACCAAAAGAATCAGAACACTGAGTCAGAGCCAGATCTAATCAACCAGCATAAGCATTCCCCCTCAGTAATGCTATTGTAGCTGAAGGGAAGCAAATACCTGCAGAAAAATAACAGCTCTGGTGAAAAAGCTGCTCAGAAGAGGAGGCTTTAATAATAGAAGATTAGAACCAGTGAGGTCTTTTTTTAAATAGCATATCCATTTTCTCATGAATTTGACCATTTTTCAGGTGTCCACATAGTTCTGGCTTATAGGGAATATCACAGCTATGATAAAAGCTTCGATTACCAATATTCTGACATTGATGTATCAAAGGACCGAAGATACAAACTATAAAACTGTGTAGATTTACATATGGACATTAGGAATAGTTTCCCTACCACTATCATAGACTGTAATAAGTGTTCCTACCCATACTTGAACAAACTTTTCATCTTTTTGATTATGGCTGCCATGGTTTATTGTTTCACATCAGCAGGTCATGAATAATTCTCTTTATGCCAGTATTTTTGTCATCTGTATGCTTTGAATCTTTTCAAAGAGGAAAGAAAAACACATGAAAGCAACCGAACAGTGACAGAGAATGAAGTCATTTCTAAGTAAATGTATGTATATACTATGTAGACTGTTTCCCTGATGCAGGATACCTCAGTTCATTTTAACCCATAAAATTAATTAAAATACATGTTTCCCTCTACCTCAGCTTTTTAAAAAATCATTTATTGTATATTAATCATCTTTATTTTGTAGATTGTGGGCACAAATCAACTAATTTCTTATAATTAAATGGAAAGGATATGAACACTTTATTTTTAACTGATTTTTAACTTCTTATTTATTGGTGTGTGACTGCATCTATCTATCTATCTATCTATCTATCTATCTATCTATCTATCTATCTATCTATCTATCTATCTATCTATCTATCTATCTATCTATCTATCTATCTATCTATCTATCTATCTATCTATCTATCTATCTATCTATCTAATTATGTAGATGTCCATAAAAGTTTAGGTTACGGCTGAAAGTTACTATATAACAACTTATTTTAGGTAAAACTGAAAATAAAAAGACAAAATGGACTCTTTTCAGCAAATAAACCAATAACTGAACATAAAATAAGTGTCTCTGTTTTCATTTATCAACATGCATTTATCAAACTCCACTGTTTTACTGGTGAATCAATGTTGTTGAAGATGACCGTGTTCATATCTACTGACCATGAAAGGATGACAAACTATATTTCACACCAATTACTGACATGTATTGGAAGGATTCGTGGACTGCATTTGGTCGATAGTCGTGGACGTTTGAGGTCTTCATGGGTTAAAAAAAAGTCTGCATCATGAACCACAGCAAACAATGCTAAGGCGTCCATCTCAGCTGTTAACTGTAAAATACTTTGCTCTTTCAGTCCAGTACATTTTGTAACTGTGCATGGCTAGTGACATTTAAGATTCAATACTACATTTCTAGCCTGTTTCCTGCTCGAGCGGCTTGACTGGTCCTTTTCAAAGAATCTATTTATCCTCTGCACACAGATGCATCTAAGTCACTGCTAGAGACCAGCAAGGTGGGATATGATCACATTCGGATATTTTCAGTCCCTGCCAAATACAATTGGAATGTTCTGGTTGAATGGTCTTTTACATGCCAGATAATCAATGTCTCTTGGCTCTTTATCTGGGAATGGATGGATGGATGTTTAAGAGGAACAGGGAACACAAATTAGGTCTCGCAAACCATGCTCGGTTGCGAAATGGAGAGTTCACATGCTACTTCGTTAGTTTAGATTTATTACAAGTACATAAAATAAGCAGATAACAATGCACCATATATGGGAATATATTTTTTGGAAGACGTCTCAGTAGTTTATATGTTTTTCCAGTCCTACCTGGCATGAAGTCAATAAAAGAGTGTATATTTTAATAATCTTTTGCCATTTTTAATTGTCTCATGTTAATGTGAACAATTAGATGATTAAAACTGTAAATCAGAAGTGACTCATGTTATGACAATGACATTATGAGCTGTAATCATCTATAATGTTTCCCTCAAAATATGAATAACATCAATAACTTGACATGTGTTGAAAAGGTTTTTGAGAGAGTTTTAACTGTTTTTATTAAACTGGTTTTTGTTAAAGCTTTTTCAAGTTCTTTTAAGGAAGTTTTAAGGGTTTTTCATTTGTTTTTTTTCAAAAAGGCTTTTTGGCATGAGATTGAAAAGGGTTGAAACAACTTTGTGCAGTTCTGCAGCAGTGGAGGTCAATCAAGCCTCAACAGTTGGTGCTACAGTAGAAAGAAGATCATTTTCACAGAATGTTCAATGAAATTCTGGAAAAATCAGGGTGTTCTAAAACCTTTTGACCGGTCATGTATATTAAAAATGAATAGTCATGATTAATCAAAATGAATCCAAAGCAATTAATCTGAATAAAAATTTAAATCATTTGCTGATTTGTCTGATTGTAGAATTAATGGTATATTTTCCCATATGAGCTCTTACTGTACACAGGCATATGTTGCATGTGAATCTTATTATAGTATGTTAAATAGAATAAATATTACAAGTCAAAGAGTGAAAAAGGGGTAATCACTTTCATAGAAGCTGTTAATTAGAGCGGTTATTGGGGAAAACAGAAAATCTCATTATTAGACCACATTACAGATTCCTATTTAAATTCTACAGTCACTCTAATCTATTTACATAACCTTCAGTACTGAGAAAAGCAGCAGAGAGACAGCAGTGTAATGAGCTTGAGTGAAAGTTGTTGTTTTTGTCAGTCTGCACAAATTAAATACTTGAATGGTAATAGGTGTTTTTGCAGTAGTTTAGTCCTGGATCTGAATACAAATTCTGTCATTTGCAGCAGTGCTAGGTTACTTTCCCGGCTATAAGGAAACATTTTAATTTGGGCAAAAGCATTCGGATGAAACAAGTCCAGGCATCTCCTTTTATTGAACAGTTTATTGTGTGAGGACCTAAAAGTAAGTGGCTTCTGGAAATATATGATGCTATTTACCATCATGTGATGTAGGCCTTCATGGGATACAGGGATGAAAAGGAGAGTAACAGATTTGTTTATTTCATATTCACTTTTCTTTTTTATTTATGTGCATCAGCTGGTCCTTTCTGACCAGTATGTTCATTTTTATTTTTCAAATGTACATATGTATTGTTATTATTAATATTAATATTATTCAAGTGTTTTGTAGTACTAGTATTAGTAGCAACTTGGGGAAGTTAATTTATAAAAACTAGTACAGGAGAAGGGGTGGGATTAGATAAGTTTTGACTTCTTCTCACTCCTTTTTTTTTTTTTTTTACATGTTATTGCATTCTTCCATATTCATTTTGTTCAAAATGCACCTCTATTATTATTATTATTATTATTATTATTATTATACTGCTATTTTCCTGCTCTTATTCTGTAGTTTCACCCCATGTTCTGTAATTTTGCTCCTGCTTTCCTTCATGCAGGAGGATCCAGTGTATAATTTTTACATACTCTAAAGTGCTACCTGCTATTTAATATTCACCCTGCCGTCTCTCCATATTGTAATTGACTCTGAAATGAGGGATATTAGTGATAAGCCCTTCAGGTTTGTCAGACCTGCTTATCAGCCAACCATTTGTCCTCCGGCTTCCATTTTCTATCCATCCATCCTTCACCTCGTGGTGTACTTTCCACCAACAGGCTCAGAAATCAATTTGAAGTCGTAAAGTATAGAAGGGGAGGGGCACCGCTCTCAGCTCCGACGGTTCCTGGCACTGTCCCGCGAGGTGTCGGAGGCTCATCATGAGCTGACAGCATTTTAAGGAAGGATTGCAAGACAGGGCGTGTGATGCAAATGACTAGTGTTGGTCCAATGGGTCTGAGGGTAGTTGACAGAAATGTAGGTTTATGTTGATTCAGATTTTAACCCATAATCACGATGTTCGTGTCAATACCTATACAAATTTTTCACTCTATTTAATCTTTCAATGAATATTCACCATGTATTACAATACTATCATCATTATTTTGCATTTTTCTCAGTGAATATTGGGTATCTTCCCACAGTGAGTACGTCTACATGCCCTTAGAAATTAGAATTATTGCATTTTGTTTATTTATTTATTTAGTTATTCTTTTAAACACCATACCTTTGAGTGGTAATGGATATGTATTTTTAATTTAGTAGGCCTAAATTACACACATTTTTCTTTTTAATAGTGGTTTAGCTTGTTCCTGTTTTGCTTTGGGGGAGATGCTGTGCCTGAATGAGTTGTGCATGGTGTCTTTTGATGTTTAATGTCTAACGGTCTGTGGTGAAACTGAAGACAAATTGTATTCATATTTTTTTTATTCACAACAAGCTCATATTAATCATTGAAAAAAACCTAAACCTTACCTACTGTATTTTTTATTGTATTTCTAGTCAAAATATGTCTTTATACTTAAATTCACCTTAAGAGTAATTTTCTGGTGAGATTATATAATTAACACAGTTTTAGACAACAGATCTTGAAAATCTTATGTCAAGAAATCTTACCAAGATCTTTTTCATTTGTTCTACTAGCAGATTTGTATTTTTTTTTCTTGAATTAAGCCAAAACATACAAACAGGAAAAAAATAAATTAAGCAAATAAATCTGCCAATGGAACAGGTGAAAATGATCTTGATAAGATTTTTGAATATGTTTTTCTTCATATCATCTCAGTGAAAAAGTTACTGTACAGATGATTATATCTTATTTCAAGTGCGATAAAAAATTTGGAGTAGAAATGAGAAGCTTGGTAAGCTTTAGATTTTTGCAGTGATTATATCCACAACAGCGAAAAATTAAGAAAAAGTAACTTATTCAGTAAAGTCCAACATTAACTGAAGATTGAAAACAAGTAATTCCATCAGTGTGTTTCCATGGTAACTGTGGAGAATGACCAAATGCGTAATTTCTGATGACCATGAAGAGTCAACAAACTGTATTTCAGATTAATGGACAAAGACAATATTAAAGATTTTAGATCAATACATGATTTTGTTTGACAGTTACATTTTGGATCTTCATGGCTTAATGAGCAGATGTGAAAAGCTTCCAATTGTGTGAAATATATATATATATATATATATATATATATATATATATATATATATATATATATATATATATATATATATATATATAATATATTCACTTGTAGTCAGTTTTCTGACAGGAGGGAAACTAATTTAATTTTTAGATGAACGACTCAAAAGACTTTTGATTAAAGCAACAAGAACCCATTACAGATCACTGATGATTAAAGCTAATTCATCTTTAAGAACAGGTACATCTGCCTGCATCACATTCATTACTGCCAAAAAAAACCCCACACACTAGATGAACATACTCATCATTCTCCCCAGGAATGCACACATCTTGTAATGATGTTATGACATTTATACTAATTTATATAAATCCTGAACACTTACATGCTATAAAATGTGCTATTTTTCTTTTCTCCAGCAGCAGATGTCAACATATTTCACGACTTCATCATCAAATGCTTGAGTTTCTAGTCCCCGTGTTCTTAACTAGTTTTTGACCCAAACGTATAAAATACGTGGGTTTAAAATAGTTTTTTGTCGCTTTAAATGTGATTTGATCTCAGACTTGAATTTGACAGATGTCTCAAGGTGCAGTGAAGCAAACATTCTCTAATGCCACATTTCCACTACATCAGGGTTGACAAACAGTCAAACATGTGGTCTGGGGGCCAAATGTGGTCACCAAAAGGGTCCACTCCAGCCCCTGGGATAAATTTGTGAATCCCAAAAATCTGATCCTTTTATTTCAGGTTCCACATACAGATAAAAATGGGTCAGATCAGTAAAATACTATCATAATAACCTATAATAAATACAACTCCACATTTTGCTCTTTGTTAATTGAATAATTTTCATGCCGTTTTACTGTATTTACAATAAAACAAACTACCATTTCACAAAAACACAAATAACCTGAACAAATCCAAATACAGATATTTCTATAGTAGGTCGTAAAATTAAAAAGTTTCCAGAAAAATAAATAATCAATTAAAGTACAGATACTTAAAAAATGACTTGAGTACAGTAATAAAGTACTTTTACTTAGTTACTTCCCACCTCTGCTGCAAACAAATCTTTTCCTTAACGAGTTAATGTAGCTGGAGTAAAAAGGAGGACTTACTCTGAATGCTATGTGACTTGACGTCTCTCCAGTCCTGTGAGCCCACCTCTTTATACTGGACCAGGTAGTAGCTGATGGGTACTCCACCGTGAGAGTCTGGCTTCATGAACGTGACGGTGGCGAGGCGCTGGGATACGGCCGAGAGACGCACCGAGTACGGATTCGATGGTACATCTGGAAAGAGGAGAAACAATGTCTCACACACTCATCACATTGGGTTATTTCCCCTTCAAATTCATGCGCTGCAGCTTTATCCATTAGTCTGAGCCTATTATTTGCTTTCAAGTGCTTCTCTTGATTAGAAAATTATATCCCGCAAACATCAGTTAATGACAGCGACATGTGACTTTACTTATTTGTGTAGAGGTAAGTGTGCTCGATGAGTCATTCAACCAAATTCAAGTATGTTGAATAAATAAAAAATACGCTAATTAAGGACACATGATGATTATTGAAACCGAGTTTTGGTACAAACAGTGTTGGAATTGATTTTGAAATAAACACTTTTCAGTTATATGTGTCAACACAGCCTGGGAAGGTCACACATACTGTATGTGGATTAAAATTCAGATTTGCAATATAATATAAGGTGTCATTCACTTCCTGTCCAGTGAAATAAAGGCAAAGATGTTAAAGGTGTCATTCAATGGTTGTTTCATTAATATTACTGTGTTCTCCATTGTTATTGAATACATTGTGTGTTGGTTCTATTTAAAAAAAAAAATGTCAGGATTGCTTTGTTTTCAGCTGTTTTTGCAGGGTAGAAAAATGTTTAATGTTTACTGGTACTTCCTCATACATGTCCATAATGCGGTGACGAGGCGTCTCTGACTGGCTCAGACTGTGTGAAGGAACAAGCCTTTATTTGACCCAGTTTGATCCACCATTTTTTTTACAGTTTGTGCAGCAGCTACTGTGGCGCTGTCTGCTCTTGTAGATGCTAATGCTAATGCTACTTCAGATTCACTGCAATAGAGGACGGGTTTAACCCCACGTGGGTGACGCTAAAGTCCATCTGACGTCAGATGGACAGCCTTTTTCTGGGTCACTCATTCCTCTTGTTGTTTTCTGTGAATGTGGTATGCAGCCAGTGGCGGTGACAAACCACTGTCAAAGGAGCATGTGTTGGTAAGTCGGGGTGACCCATCAGATTTCAATAGGAGTGTGGAAAAGTGGTTTTCAGCAGAATGACACCTTTAATTCCGAAAGTTTGCAATAAAACTGAAGGATGAAGTATTCATTTATGAATTGAGAAAGTCCTCCTCCCTTTTCAATTAAATTTCAATGTCACCAAGATGAAAACAGGCCTGGTTTCTAAGCTCAGGAAACATACATTTTTTGAGACATATGTGGACTTTGCACAAGCCTGGCCTTGTAATAAAAAAGAATTAAACATATTTTTTGAGAATTCACTTTGTCCTCATTAGCTTTTCTTCTATCTATGGATCCAAGACACATGCGCTTAACCTTTAAAATAAACCAAATCTTACCTACAGGTGAGTAGGTAGTAGATGTAGATGAGTTAAAGTTCAATCTGACTGACACTATCAAATTAAGAGAAAAAAAAAAAAAGAAAATGCTTCTGTTCAATTGTGTCTAGTTTTCTTTAGACATTTCAGGTTATTCACATTTTATTGTTACAGGATAGTTTGTAATTGTATTTCACTAACTTAATCTCACCATTTGCACTAAAACAAATATAACAATTCAAATTCGTCATTGTTAACAGGCAAAAAAAACTGAGATGAAAATATAGAGTGGATTTATATCTAACAATTTACATTAATGTTTACATTGTGTATATACTTATTTTATTATGTTTTTTAAATTAATGATGGTGTATTGTATATAGAATTATGGGTAACAATTCACTATATATTAACTATTTATTACCCATTTGTTAATGATTGTTTATACAGAATTTATCATAAACAAAGCATTTGTTCTTCTTTTCTATGAACAAATCATTTGTAGCCATGCGAACAAATGCTTTATGATTAATTGTCTTAATATTTTTATATGATATTAGGTTTATAAAGTGTTACAGAATTATGTATTTATAGAAGTGACACGTCTTGTGTGTTGTGCTATAATCTTGTTTCTGTAAACCTGGAATAGTGGGACTAATAAAAGAATATCTTATCTTACCGAATAAAAGTATTTGCAGTGATTAAAGTAAAAGCTGGTTTAATAGATTTCTTAACAGGAATGTATATGTATGTATTACAGTAGAAATTAAGTGAACATCATATATAACAGCAAGAATATTTCACTACACAACTTAAAGTGGAGTCTTTGTGTACTGTATGTCATGTTAATAAAATTTACAGCATTTCAAGTTCAAGAGTAGTTCATCTTTATTAGTATTTTCACATATGTCTTCCATCACTGTGTACACATTGCAGGCAGTACCAATAAGCACAGTAAACACAGCCATTATTACTTCAATAACTCCAGGCACTGAAAGTCATTTAACTTCATTTACTTTTTTGTAGGTAAAATTGCTGGAGTTACGAACCGGCGTCGTACGTACCTCTCGCTCTATTCTTTAATAAACGTGTAATTTACTTCAATTGACTGGTTTACAGTGTGAGGAGTTGATGAGTTTCCGCCGGTTCGACCAGAAATCACCTTTCTTCTTCTAAGCCTCTTTTGTCAACGCTGTGGCTTTTACATCGACATCAGCGTGTGTATGTATGTGTGTTTCCGGGCTTTTTGTGTTCGAACAACTTCAGACACGCATTGTTTCCTGTACAACTCCATTTTAGGTCAGCTTTTTGCTCACTACTTTTCTCCTTACCCAGAGCAATTCAATCTGCACTAAAGATAATTGGACTGCACTATTGTGTATTCGCCTGCACTACAGTAAATTAGGGGTACTTCTGTAAATAGCGAGGGGTATGGTAAATCAGCCAGCACTATTTGAGATTAGGCTTGGCTGAATAGGGGACTGGGAGGGAGATGTAGTGGAATTTATCTTCCTGAGAATTGCAAATAAGGCTATTACCATTAGAAGAGAGGTAGAGGGTTACGTAGTAGTTGAACAGTTAGAGTTACTGTGAATGCAGTGATTTGAAAGGTGTGGGATCCCTGACTCCACACATTCCTGTCCTGGAATGAAGTCACAGATCTCATTAGTGCAAGTAGAACTCTGTAGAGTGGTGGCAGCGCTGCACACTCACCTGCCTGCGCAAGAATGAACTCCTGGTATCGAACTCCGATGTTGTTCCTGGCCGTGCAGTTGTAGCGCCCAAAGTCCCGGTCGGACATCGGTGTCACCTGGAAACAAAGATGGAATAAGTCTCACAGTGAGCCTTAGATCTCAGATGTCAAACATACAAAAAGGACGACGTAGGATTTTAAACATCTATCCTTTGTATATTGTACTTTTTAAAATTGTATTTTTTATCTTTTCACATGTATATTTATATGTCAAGAATTGTTTGTCTTGATTCCCTGTGTGCTGCATAAAGGGATCAAATAAAGTTCTGTCTAATCTAATCTAATCTAAGGTGTTCCTGTGACCCTCTTGAGGATAATGGAAATTAATTAACAAATCCAAAGCTCTTTTACCCAAGTAACAGCTCATGAATTGTGTGTCAGCCATTTGTCATTCAACAAAAGCAAATGGATGAATCAAATGTTGCATATTTAATTGCCAATGATCATTGCACAATACATATATTTTAGATTTATGTCCAATTTCATCCAGACTTGTTCTGACTTCATAAGGACATGAGGTGAAGCTCATGGGACACACATATCTATAGTTTTTTTTAAGCCAGTTTGAGTCTGCATTAATTCTCCAGTGACTATGACATGGATGAATGATCACATACAAACTAAATCCTTTGGTTGCAAGAGCTCAATGCGTGGTGGGAAACACTTGGCTGTCTCCAGATCGAACGTCTGATTGGCTGAGTGTTGTGACAGAAACATGACACGCTGCAGCAAGGCTTTACTTTCCAATTATTTCTACAGATTTAGATATAATGAGTGTGATTGGTGGTGTCAGGGTTGTTCCCAGAACAAATAAATGTTGTGTTTCTGTCAAAGGCACAGGCATAAAAAAAGGGGGGGGGGGGTCTTTGAAAAGTTGTAGATCACATAACTTTAATTCCAAAAATATAGTGGAGATACCCCAAACCTGTAGTTATAGGACTTGACTTTTTGTAGTTGACTTTGTGTTCAAGCACTGGGAACTTTGGAATAACATCTTATTTGAAATAACCATGTTTGACAGAGTGACAGGAACTATCTTTTCTAGGATATGAGGGATTTTTAATGACAGTCTCACACAGTGAGGTTATAAACACAGCTTCATATTAGCCCTGTTTACATGGAAGTTTTTATTCCTATTTAATTAAAACAAAAAAGGTTAATTCCACTTTAAGTTGAACCAAGGAAACACCTAATTCCAGTTGAAAATTATAATTTTGAATTAATCTTAATTCCAAATAAAGTCACTGGTTTATTAAAATCTTCCAAACAGTTAACAGTTGTAAACAGTTAATTCCAGTTTAACATTATTCCTGTTGTTCTGCACATGCACATGGTGTCATGTATATTTTACGTTGACCACACACATATTCCACGCTGCCAGCATTAGTATATTTGATTCCTATAATTGATTTGCTCGAGGTGCTGCTTCATAATTATCACAAAAATGAATAAAAAAAAATCACATGTAGTATCTGTCCTTCCATGTTGCTCATTGCCAAACAGGAAGTGGACGTGATCGTTTCCTTCCAGTATCCAGACGTTAAGCGGCCGCGCTGTCCAATCAGAACCCTCTGTACCTCCAGCTCTGAAAGCCCAATTAACTAGAGCGGAATACACCCGTTTCCATGGAAACCTTCATTCAGAATTAACATGTTCATGTAAACATGAAGGAAATAGTTTTTAACTCGAATTATTTCGAGTCGAATAAATAAACTTCAACGTAGCAAGTACTGAATAAAATGTACCTACAGCTAATGCCCTCTGGACATGATAAAAATAAAGGAATATCTGTGAATAGTAAACTGCCCAAGCCGACAGATGACTTTTAACTCTTCCTCCTCCTACAGTCTGCTGTTTTAAGTCAAATGGTGGTCTGCTACACCTACACAATCTTGAGAACTGGCCTAAACAGCATAATAAGTTGTTCTCTGTAGGGTTTCTAAATGCTACAAACATCTACTTTCACTCAGGTTTTTTGGAGATGCTTAATGAGATGTTCAACTTTGATATTCTTCCAACACTGGCAATATAAAAGGATGGTTGTGAAGTAAAACACACAGAGTGAAATAACATGAGCCCACCTCCAGGACAGACTTGCCCTCTGCGCTGTGAACCCGGGTGTTGGCCATTCCTTCTGCAGAGATAGTGAAGCGCTCTCTCCTCCACAGCATGGCAGCAGGAGGGTTGGACATCACATCACAGCTGATGTTCACAGGATTCCCCTCCCATGAATAATAGATGGTGTGGTTGGTCAGGAATTTTGGTATATCTAAAAATACATAAACATATTCCTACCTCTTGTACTTGCTTGAAATTGCACAGATGTCTTTTTTGTTAGTGCTAAAACAAGACCTAAATTCTTAAACAGTAATAGCTGGTGTGCACGGCATTTGTGGAGGCCAATTAGAGGCTCAAATCAAAGGTGAAGCTGCGCTGGATGATCAAAGACAGAAAAATGACTTGCAGAAGCTTAACCCACAAATTCCTCAAAGGCAAAAAGAAGACGCATTTCATTAATGCTCCCCAAACTCGCTCAGCAATGTTGAAAAGAAAAACTAACGCCACCTCGGGCTGGGGGGTGTGGGGTGGGGGGGGAGTCAGGGAGATGGTGATGGTAGTGGTGGGGGTGATCCAATATGATCATCACCCCAAGAATAAAAATAAAGGATGCCAACAGAAGCTCATTTGCCCCAGCAAATAGGAAGGGTAGTAATGGACGATTGCAACGGAGAGGCTGTCGTGCGGATTTCTTTGGGCCCAGTCAGCCCAGCTCAGTCGGAGAGGCATTATGGTTGTTTTATGCTCGCTTGCAGGATTCCATTAAAGAGATTGATGCCTGGCTCTCTGTCACAGCCGAGGACGTGTTATCCCCCTGCAGCCTGCAGTGACTTAGTAAATGAGTTCATTAGTGCGGTGGCAACGACTGGCTCAGCCCTGCCGCACTCAGATACACAGGGTTTTCTGCAGAGTGGGACTGGAGTCAGCGGTGGCAGGGCAAAAATCGTCAGCTGTGGCTCCAGCAAAATAACTTTACACTATAATGACTGAATGGTAGGAGAGTGGGCGTGCACATCCTTTTTTTTCTCCCTGTTTCTTTTGGGAGGAAAACTTTCTTTTTTAAATGTCAGCTTGTCAAGAACTATGCAAAACGGGTTTGAAGGGATTTCATGAACCCATAAGTCACCTCAGCAAGAGACGAGAAAATTGCTTTCCACATGACAAAAGAGATACAACATATTCAGTTTTTGCTTCCTGTCTCTTTCAATAATATTCCTCTGCCCTCTCTCTTTGTTGTTTCTGTATGCCTCAAGGTGGCAATGCAGCTACTAAATAAGTATTTTCCATTGGTCTTGTTCAGGCAACAGAACTGTTCTCATAATGAACATAATCATTCCGAGGCCAAAATGGAGATCTTTGCTTTCAGAGCTCATTAGGCAGGGGATAGCCCGCCCCAAATAACCCCAAACAACCAGCACTGAGGAATGGGTGCTCTCATCGGGAAGTAGGGGAGCTGTCAGCGGGGGAAAACAAAAGGCGATGCATGATATCCTCTCACTAATTAACCCTTCTGGAGGCTGTGTGTGTGTGGTGGAGCGGGCACTGGGGTTGTTCATATTAATATAATGCTCCTCAGAAAGAAAAACAGTCACTTTGTGAGGAAGGATATTAGAACAAAGCTCGATTGAACTTTTGAACTCTGCAAGGAAATGCTGATTTGGCTGCTTAAAGGTGTGCATAGGATGTAAAAAAAATATTCAGGTGCTAATATATGGAGTGATTTTTGAGACAAAATTAAGTGTATTCATAGAAAAGTAGCTGCTGTAGCCCCTTGTGTCATTTTCCCTCTGCTTTCAATCATAAACGAAATCCAGTTTTTACCGTGGATAGAGCCGCACTGTGCTGCAAGTCACCCTTTTTCTAGAACTTCCTGTTGAGCCCTGATGGTTTGAATTCCACCTGTTTTCTGTGTTCTATGGATAATACCTGTGATGTGATGACATAATTTTTAATGTCGTAACTTTTCAATTTGTATTCTAACAAATATCAAACATACAACACATTATAAGTACAAATTGAGTTATTTTCAACTACAACCAAAGACGCATGCATATCCCAAATATGCACAAATTACTTTTCTGTGAATACACTTCATTTTGTCACAAAAGTCCCTGCATACAAATAGATCTATTGTACAATGTGGACGGCTCTAAAAGTACTAGTTCTCAGGTCGGAAGTATACTCACATTCGATGTCCAGAAACATGCTCTTCTGATGTCCTCCGATCCTGCTGAGGGCCTCACAGTCGAAGCGTCCAAGGTCAGCCAGCCGCACACCGCTGATTGTCAGTACTGACTTACCATGACGACCACGGACTTCAAAACGCCCATCTGGGCTCTGAAACACACGTAAGTTCTAGTATGAGTTCAGTGTCTGAACTACAAGAACACACACTCAATTTGCCAGTGAAAAAAATGCATTTATGTTATTATTTCACTGGTTCAGCTTCACTTTAGATCAAATTTAATGAAAGTTCCATATTGAAGCTACATCCTTTGCTTGTAGCTGTGTCGACAGTGTGGAGATTAATGGGGTGGTAAAAATGTGAGGGGGTGTCCATAAGCAAAGTACCACCCAGGGCCTCAGAAGGGCTAAGGACAGCCCTGTTGCAAAGTAATTTAGAGTGAGTTGCTGGCCTAACTTTGTAGGACTGAATGACAGCCCCGTCATCCATCCTGACCCCCCTCGCAGACGACCGTCACTCCTCACATGGAGTCAGGGTTAATGCAATAAACTGTCGATTTATTACAAGGTCATTACATCTGTATGAAGACAGATGGTATCAATTTGAAGCTACGGGTCAATTACAGGAGACGAGGCTATCATTCCTGTAATCGACATTCACTTGTAATGAGAAAAAACAGCCTAGGAGCATCCTTGTTGCTGACATGATAGGGCTGTAGCCTCCAGACTGTTACGCGGCAGATAACCTCTGTCACCCCAAGAAACCACTTTTCAGCACTACTGCCAATGGACTCTGAGTTGATGCATTTCAGAGTTGTGAGACGGCAGCGCGGTTTTCTTTCTATTTTACTGATTGCGACAAGATCTGAAGGTCAGATATGCTAGGTTGGTAAAACAATTTGAAACAATGTCATTCATTTTATCTTGAAATACTCCTTTTCACTCTATCTGGAATCTGTGGTGTATTCTTAAAGCCACATTTGAAGGAAATGAGTGAGGGAATCCATCTGGTCAAGTGGATTTTTTATTACAAAATATTAGGGCTGTCAAAATGGACACATTAACTTGGATTAATTCATCGTCGTGATTAATGTGATTACAAATTTTAACGCAATTAAATGAAGGTGTTGAATACACATGTTCATTGCATATGTATTCACATTTTTGCATGTGTCTTGTATATTTTATAATTTTTAGTGTTTAATTCTGTATTTTAGAAGAGATCAGGATTATTCATCACTTTTTTGTTCGTTTATTTTTTTGTGAATTTTAGTGTATTTTACCAACAGAACAGTCGACCCAAAAAGTGTTTTGATGGTGTTTTCTTTTCACTTGGTGACATGCTCGCACTAATGCGTCGCCCAGTTTGGACAAACACATTAATTGCATATATATTCATGTCTTTCTTGTGTCTGCTCAGTCCTGACTTTGCTCAGGCAAAATGAAATGAAATGAGATATATTAAAAATGTATATTTAGTCATGATTAATTGAAATGAATTCCCAGTAACCTGGTGACAGATTTGATTAAAAATGTTAATAATTTGACAGCCCTATAAACTATCAATTATAGGAAAAAATACAAAACTTTTTTCTTTATAAGACATTCCACTTAATAATGAGTGACACTTAACCAGTGGAAGAACAAGATTGTTTTTCTTATTTTAGAACTCAACCCATGTGATGTTTTTCTAACATTGCATGACATTTTGCAGTATTTCTTGTTCTTTTGCTTAAAGGTCATACAGTCATGCTTTCATTAATGAAGAAATATATTCAAGACCTACTTTAACTTTTAGATGCAGAAATAAATAAATATGCTGTTGTTGTTATACCTCGATAAGTCCTTTCACTTGTCTTAAGTGTATAGAACTTATCTACAACAAAGAATTATTAACACACTTCAACCTGTTTACCTGCCTGGTTACAGATTATATTTTACTTCTTTTAATTCTGTATCAACCTATGCACCTATTTGTATCCTATGACAGTGGGCTCCTATCTGCACCAGTGTCAAGGATGAAAACTTAAGGATTCTGAACCTTTTCCAGAGGAGACCATATTGTATGAATCAGCGTCTACTCTTAAAGCTGTGCATGTTGTTCGTCACAGATTTTTCATCAAATCTGTAAAAGCCAAGTGTTAGCCTAAGGCCACGCAGCCACAGAAGCACGATCCAACTGTAGCCATTTCTGTGTTTGTTGCTGCAGCTGGGTAGAATTCAATAAAAGGCCAAGTGATGGTTTCATTCATGTTGTAATCACTCACGATGAAAGATTGGGGATGAAAGTCATAAGTAGCTTTAAGTCTTTTCTCAAAATGTTATTTTATTGTAAATCCTAATTGTACCCACGCTGCTTGTTTAACTTATTAGGTTTTTATTACACAACTGAATCATTTAGATTTGTACTGTGCACCTGAATCGCTCCCCTCATGGGGAACACGTTATTAGACTTTTATTACCTTTTATTTGTTCTGTATTTTATTAAAGCCTCTGCATTTTGTTTGAAAAGTGCGCAACAAATAAAGATAATTATTCTTGTATTATCACCAAAGTCTAGATTATCCAAGATGACACACACTGCTTATATTTAAGGATATGGGCTGTTTGTGAGTTGCTGTTACGGTTTATACAGATTTGCTATGAAGATGCTGGATTGACATTCTGTTTCCGCAGCCCATTAGACAACACTATTTTAGTAGAGGTCTTAGTATTCATAGAATCTGAAGGTACCACAAGCTATTTTCAGTGAAAGTAACAAGAAACAGCACGTACTGTGTACTGTATGTGGCATTTTCAATCTCTTTTCGACCCTTAAACCATCATGACCAAGAGGACAATGCTGCCAAATAACATATAATAACTATACTTCTGCCAAAGTCCAGTGAGATGCAGTGGCTTGTGGAATCTAAGGCTCTTGCAAAAAAAAAGCTCTGTGCAGCAAAAAGGGGCCCCATTATGATGGATTGCTGACATTGACTTGTTTTATGCACATGGTACAGCAAATTATCAGAAAATTAAAGTCTACTTTTAATAGAGTATTGGATGACTAAAGCATGTTTCTGTTCCCACACCGCTGTCTTCTAATTAGTCAATGAAGTCAACTCAGAGTAACAGCTTTAAATAGACGAAAAAATGTATTTAGCTCAAGGTCTTGAAGTTAATGTAGAACTGTATTCAAATTAGTGTTGTGAATTTGTTCCCAATAACTGGCACTCAAAAAACAGAACAGGCTTAGAGCCAGAATTAGTTCTCAGTAAGCCTTTTCTGCACAGGGATATCCCACAATCCTCTTGAAGCTTCCTGTACGTCCTCTGTCTTCACTGAGGACGTTTGTGGTGGTTCTGAGACAGTTCTTGAGAATCACTTGTAAGATTCCAATTCAGTTGTCAGGTGTGATCTTAGAAAATTATGACATGAAGCTTTTATTAGTCTGTGTGACATGTGACCTCACTTGAACTTTTGTCCTAACATGACTTCATGTTATCCCCAAACCCAATAATATAAATGTGACAGTGGCACAACATACCAGTTTGTCTGTTACCACAGAGCCAATCAGCACACTTATTAAATCAGCCCAAAATGGACCAAGGTAATTAGATAGCAAATAGGTCAGACTTATAAACAGCAGATATTTAGGTCACTTGGTGATGTAGCAAACCTCATTGTGGAAGACTAGGGTTCAATTCCTGGTTGAAAAACAGCTTTTTAAAAGGGGGGCATGAATTATGTTCATTGATAGGTATGTCAATGAGCTGAATTTTTAATCAATAAATTATATGCTTATTGATGCACTTTTAACACAATAGTTTTGTTTTCATTTTAGATGGAACACCTATGTGAAACTCAGCACTGGACAAGCTTAAACTGCACCCATTTAAGCATCTTCATGGAAAAACAAAAAAGTGTTCACTGTCAACGGCAGGACTTGAAACATATTGATGTGTTTTGTCTGCCTCCCTTTTCAACCCCCCCTCCCCAGATTATTGCATCTATATGACCAGGTTGCAACAAAAAACAAAACAGAGGGTGGGATATTTTAAATATGCGAGGGTGTGATCCATCACTAATGTAGTGCTGGCACCAACACTGGCATGACACAAAAGTGAAACCCTACTTTCAACATCCAGTTCTATTTTTCTATTATACAGTGGATCTTTTCTAAAATTCTCACACCTTCTAACCTGGATCCACTAGACACACAAATGCCAGGCCCCATACATTTTTCATGCCCCCCTTCCCCCACAGTGCCCCAGTGCATAAGGACGTTCATGAACTCAGGCTCAGGTGAACTTTAGTGCCAGTAAATTAGGATATAGGTGGAAGAAAACCCAGTCACAACCTGCCTGTTATTTCCTTTGGTTAGTTGACCCCCCCTGGAGGATGAAATTCATTGAGCAGAAATAAGGATATAAAAACCAGAGGAGGGGGGGGCAATTAACCCTAATAAAATACTAAAACCAAGTGTTTGTATGGATTACCATCTCACCGCATAAGTGCTTTGTAGGTATATGACATTTACATAGGTTTGTGTCTCCAGTCCAATTGTACATGTTTTCATGTATAAACGCATGCAGGTAAACGGTGCGTCCATTCTCTCCATAGATTTCCTGTGTAAATGGAAGCATCCAGGCCTTTCTAATGCCCTCCTGCCACCTCCCTGCTGCCACTAATGCTCATTATGTGTCTAAGCCTCATAAGCCTCAGGCGTGAAGCCCCTTCTTCTGAATCACACTCTCCTTATGTTGTCACCCATACACTGCCTGAACATTATCCTGTTTAGAATGGCTTATCTTTGCACTTATCATTGCAATACTATTAACTAATGAGGTGAAGCGGCTTTTCAAGGCTCGGTTTTGGTCTCTTTGTGGCGTGCGTTGCTTTTCTTTTCTTTTTTTTTTTTTGCCCAGCCAGCTGAGGTCAATGGGATTGGGAGAGATGTGTGTTGAATAGGAATGGTAGGTATGGGAGGATGAGAGAGAGGGAACAGAAGAGGAGGAAATCTTCCAGGAGAGAGCTTCTGAGTCAGGAAATTACTTGCTAACCCCCGCCTCCCCCGCCTCTTTCTGCCAACTGACAGGGTCTGTGTCTAGAGACGAAGTCAGCCCCTAAAGCACAGCCTGTTTGATATGCAGCTCAGCCAAACGACAAGGCAAGCGGCCAGACGTGAATACAACAACGATCTGCATGCGCGCACACACACACACACACACACACACACACACACACACACGCTTACAGGCACATGTGTGTTCTTGCTGCTGTGTGCTTATGTACATATATACTGTACACATGCGGGCAATAAAGGACATGGGAACACAGAGATGAAAGGCAAAGAAATCTGGAAGTTCAGGGAATATGGGAACTGGAAAAGATGAAAGTGGAAGCAGGTTATGGAAGTATAAGCAAAGGCAGACAGAAAGCAAACATATGGAATCAGCTCATCTAATCCACAGGGCTTCAAAAGCAGAGCATCTGTACTCATACAATGAATAAACAAAGCCAAATCATGAATTCCATCTTTAAATGGAGTTCTAAAGAAATGGTTCTTAAGACAGTTTGGTCTACAATGGTTGGTGAAAATTACACATATAAATGTCAGTGGTCAGACATGAAGCACTTCCATATGGTTTTAGAAAGTAATGCATATTCCCACAATGTGTGGAGTTTGAGAAAGTTGCAGAAGCATCTAAGTGTTACACACTGAGGGACACGAGACACTGACTACATGTGTCTGAGTCCAATCCCAGCTTCAAACGACTATACAAATGTCAACTTCTCTTTAGAAATACAGTGATCATTACAATCTCATTGTATCTTAGTGTACTGGTTTCTATACGATTCCCCTGTTGAGAATGTTTTAGACCTTAATGAGGTTTGACACAACTAGTAAATGGACTGCACTTATTTACTGCACTTATTGCACTTTTGCACCTTCATTTTTACCCACAGCACTTCACATTAACCTCACATTCACCAATTTACACATACTGGTGTTTGTAAATCACTTTTAGGTAAAGTGTATATTGGATAGTTAACATAAATACCAGTAATTTTTGTAATAAATACATTTTAAACATTTAAAAAAAAAAAAAGTTAATATATTTGTCTTTGTCTCAAATTCATATTACATGTATCAAACAAGGATAAACAACTATTCCAACTATTCCAACAACTAGAGAAGTAATTTTCTAAATCCTTCTTCAATATTGCATTCATTTACACATGTTCAGTTTGTCAAATTAACAAGATCATGCAATTTGATAAGATCATTTTACAAGTGAAGAAAATTGCAGTTCCTGGCACAAGTGTTAGAATGTCACGTCACTCCACAGCTTCAAAACTAATTCAATAGTAATTTGCACCTTTTGTTTTCAGAAATACTTTCATGTTGACAAGATAATACTTGCGATGGTGTTTTTGTACTGTATTATGTGCAAAAAGAGATGCAGTTCATCCATTTCACACAAAAGTAAATGTTATTTCACAATATTTGTTGTGCCTTTCTTGGCTTTACACAGTTGTCTGTTGAGCTGAGAAACATTCTAGGTGTAAATAAGACACGAATTCAAACAGGGTCAAGCAAGTGTTTGTTTCTTTTCACTGATTACCACGCATGTATGTGGAAAACAGCAGAAGGAGCAGGACTTGTTCCATCTCTACCTTTTATACACTATTATTAAAAAATAATGTGGTAACATTAGCAAATTGCTGCCATTACTCTGTGAATTTTAATGAATTATTTCCTGGTTATCAGGTTTTGGACTAGGATGTTAGTACAATATCGCTTAAAAAATGTTTAATAATGGCTTTCCGGAACAGTTACTAAAAGCAAGTGAACAAAAGCAATAGAAAATTTGTATTTTCAGTTTCTAATTGTGCAGGAGAGAATGCCTTTGTAACTCGTCAGTAATTTCCTGGAGGATTCCTTAATCTGCTCAGTGAGAGCATCTGCTTTTTTCAAGGTTTGATCAGATCTTCAATAAGCATGTGACTCATTACTCTGAATAGATGCAAGATGGTAAAAAAAAAAGTGCCTCTTTCCACACTACTGTGGGCCTGCTTTCACATTTTCTTGATTACCACAGAACCAACCAGCCCTCTTGTTATATCATGTGTCACCTGTCACCCTGTTGCCACAGCACCATGACAATAAGGATCACACATGCCACATGTCTGTTCGGTTTGTGCAAGTATTCCCACTTGCAGTTTCAGCATGCAGGTAAACAACATGTAAAGTGATGACTGTTGTGACTCATTTTGCCTAGATTTTTGATATATCATTTAATTTATTTGATCTGAATATTGTTTTATTGAGGGTCTGAGGTAAATGGTGGAACTCTCACTTTTATTATTATTATTATTATTATTATTATTATTATTATTATTAATAATAATAATAATTATAAATACATCCATGTCTTTTACACACTAAATACTTGATGATTTCTGTCTGAAGGTCTACAGTTGAATGTCGACAGTTGCAGCATCTCCAGGTTCTTGGACAGAATTGTGTAATTGATTATACTGTAGTAGAACAGCATTCCACCTTAAATGATAAATAATTGACTAATTTTAAGTTTGTTCAGGAAAATGTTTCTTGGTAGATATAATTGGTTTAGGTGAACAGGAACTTATGCAATACTATTGTTATCACAATGCTGTGCACTTACATCACACATCAGAAGTTTTGCCAATATCGTGCAGCCCTAATATCAGGAGAACATTCCAGAGTGCAAAATTTCGATCATTTGATTGGCTCTGTGGCAATAGATAAACTTAATAGATAAACAATAGATAAACACAAAAAAATGCAGAATCTTGTGTCTCTAAATGTTTTTAAATTTTCAGTGAAATCTTTAGAACATAAATTGTCTGAATGTCACTCCTTTTATTCATAATATGTTTCATGTGTATGTGCCTTCACTCTTTAGTTTTGTCAGACCCACCACCCCCTGTTTTACCTGCAGCAGCCATGTCTCCTCTGATTTAGGTCTGATTGGTCTGTGTTTACATCGAAGGAGAGAAAGAATAACATGCAAATTGTCGACTCCTCCAAATTTAAGTCGAGTTGTGCTATGAGAGTCGACAAGTTGACGTTTCTGTTAATGCCCTAGTAGCCATTGCCAAAAATAACATATGTTCAAGTTTCATGAACCACAAGGAATACATCAGTTAGTCATGCTAAAGTATAAAGTGCTGTTTGCCTTTCAGCCTTTGTATGTTTGGTACAGAACTCATACTGTACATGGAACAATACAAAGCACTGAAACAAAATGCTGACTACATTTCTTCCTTGGTCCATAATTCAATTCTAGCAAAGTCATCTCATTATTCTCTTACTAAGGGTCAAGGTGTTAGTTGGAAAAGTGAGAAGTGAAGCAACATTATGCAGTGAGTAAAACTGAGCCCTTTGAAGCTTAATGTGTCTCACCAGAGAGGAGTGTGTGCAGACTGGATATGCAGATTGGAGAGCAAATTGAGAGAGGAACATCCTGCTTTAAACCTAAATGACTAACGCCATCCATCATGCCTCGTGCTGCACAAGTCGTGTTTGTCTTTGCGTATGTTTAGGTGTGTTGGTTTGTGCTACGCATTTCCATAATTGCATTTGCTGTGGGAAGAGAAGCACTTACTCTCATTTTCGGCTGTGATTTATCAACCCGAGCGATTCGAGCCAATGCACACATTCATTTATCTCTGCGGTGACCTTTTTCCCGAGCAAAAGAGCGGCTGCCATCTTTGTTTTTTTTTTTTAACGGCGTCAAGCCCCCTGCCAGGGAAGCGGTGATGGAAGTGCATATAGTTCTGACATTGATGGCAGCTCGTTCCAGAATAATTACTTTCCCAAGAAAACGTGGCAGCAGCTCATTCAATTTGTGATTTGTGAGACTGTTCTTGAAAACATGGATCAAGGTGAATGCTCATGACGTTAGTATGCAGCTTTGATACTGGAAGAGCCTTTGAGGGTTTCATATTACTTATGGCATATGAGAGCCTCATCTACTGTACACGTAACAGTTAATAGAAAAAGCACCCCTTGGCATGTTGCATGTTGTGTGAATCTATTTATCAAATGGAACAAGAATCGATCAACAACAGGTGAATTAGGACTGCACGATATTAGAAAAAACTGACATTGCTGTATTTTTAAAACCCGGCAATATATATTGCGATATGAAAAAAATCATGTCCATGTAAACATGAAAGAAATAATTTTAATTCTGAATTATGTTATTCCGAATAAATAATGCAGAATTAAAAATACATCACAGCAGTTGTGTGCAGCTCAGCTAAATGTCTGGGTAACCCTGATACACTAGTGAGGAAGTCCCACACTGTCTTCTCTCTGTCCCACACCCCTGCAGTAGAAACCCAGATAATATTACAAAATAATAATGATAATACACTCTTATTTTACGTGGCATTTGGTGGAAGCATCAACAGATGTAATCATAGTATGTTAAAAAGGCTGTGGTGGTTTTGCTGTAAAAGTTCAAAACCTGAATGGAAAGAAAGAATGGAAACTTTCTATGCAGTGAAGGTTAGTCTAGGACAGCCCTGTTGTATTAAAAACTTTCCAAACTTCATTAGTGACAGCCATGACACTGGTCTGAAAACAGATTTGCTTTTCAAAGTACAATTTAGAGCTGATATTTGAAAACTACAAGGTTTGGCCTCTGCTATAATGGCATTCGGAATAAATGAAATATATGTTGGACAAAATATCATCAACCTGCAAACGGGAAACAGAAGTGTGTATGCTGCATGTATGCTATTACTCCCTAAATCCCATATCAAGTCTGTCTTGCTTTCCTCTGCTATATTGGATATTTAATTCCATGAATCCTCAACTGTTTACTGCATCTAGGTGCAAAGCTTTCAGTCACATGATGGAAAGAAAATTAGGTTTTGGGTCATCAGTAGTACTTTATATTGAGTGGGTTGGTTCATGGTTCATGTTTTTTAACTAGTTTTTTTTCTAAAAAACAACAACAAACAAACTGGTTTTTAGGCTGTTTTAGCACCTCAGCTCACTTTTACCCATAACATATTCATTTAATTATATTTATTGTGTGCATGTGCTGTATGCGTATTTGTACGTCATGACAAATGTGACAATCTAAGTTCCCTGAGGGGAGGAAAAAAGTATCTATCTATCTGTCTGTCTGTCTGTCTGTCTGTCTGTCTGTCTATATATCTATCATTTCAAAAGGTTACAATGGACCAAGTTTATTTGTAATGTTCAGTCTTTAGCTCTTGTACTCATAACATTAGCTTCTGCCACTGGATACCAAAGCATGTAGCACAAACACACACAAAGACAGATGGACTTTCCGGCAGTTTCTACCTTGTCTCCGTCCACGAAGGTCTGCCCGTCACTGGCTCTCCTCCAGGAAATGTCAGGCAGAGGCTCGCCCTCAGCCACACAGGAGATCATGCCAGCGCTGCCCTCCACTGCTGTCACGTTTTTCAGCTGGGTGATATGGGGCTGGACTGGAAGGCCACAGAGGACAAGGGAGCGAGAGGAGAGGAACAGGAGAAGATATTAGCACAGAATGTTTAAGGAAGGACAGGAGTGTCACTCATGGATTCTCATGGCACATTTCCAGTTTCCAGTTTGGTTGCAATCCAGTTTCCATGTGGGGCACTGGATTTTTGGAGTGCAGAATGAATAGAGTCTGTTCCAACCAAAAACGTAATACCTGCCAATAATAATATTATTAATACAATTATTAATAATATTTTGCCAACGTAGGTCATGGTGTAAATGCAGAAGTTAAATATGTCTAGGCATTCTTATGTGTTGCTACTTTTCTGGCCAGAGAAGATATATGAACAGTAAAATAGTAAAGTGCATTACAAATATCCCTACATAATCCTTTTTTTAAGGTCAATTACATAATAACCTGCCAATAATATAATAACTTATTACATTATTGGTAGACAAATATTACGTTGTCGGCAAGTTATTACGTTATTGGGTTTATTACGTTTCAAATGTGCACAAATTATAACCTTATTGGCAGTTATTACATTTTGGGTTGTAACATCATGGAGCTATAATCTTCAGAGTGCCCATGTATCAGGATATAATTTTTTGTCTTTATTAGATTTTGTAATTTCAATGTTGTTTTTGAAGCAGGTTGTACAGAATGGCTGAGGTTTAGATTTTTATTATATTTGCTTAAAAAAGAGATTTAAAGTGTTGATGATGTCACACAGAGTTTACGGCCAGAGAAACCACTTTACGGCAACAAGCCTTCTTGTCCTGAAGCAGAGCGCAGCTGACACATAGGCTATAAAGTTTTTTATTAGCTGTTATTTCCCAATTGCGGAATGTTGTTGGTGGTGGTGGTGGCAGGGGATGACTTAAGTGAAAAAAATCCATCTTAATTTTCTGTGGTAGCTTGGTATGAGGGCAGCCATCAAGTGGTGTCTCTTGTCATAATCTGTCCTCTCCCCAGCCGAACTAGCGGCCATTAGCAGAATGCTAGCGCGTTGTGGGCAACAAGAACTCAACCTGTAAGAAATCATAGGGACATATGTACTCGTTCAGTAAATGTTTGACTTAAAACCCATTTTAACATTCATGTGAAATAAAACATTTTAGCTCTATAATTAATCCTGCACTGCATCGATTGCCCCTGGCAGAATTCTGGTGGAACTGCAGCCAAAAAGCAGCTACAATGGGACTGAATGGGGAGTGCAGAAGCTATTCTAAAGGGGCTGCGATATTAGATAAGTAGGGAAGAACAGGTCATGAAGTATAGGGGGAAATAGTAGGTGTAAAGGGAGAAGTGTGAAACTGTCAAAGATCTAACTCATAAGGCAGGGGAGATGAAGGCTATACCACGGGGTTTAAACACACAGCTGATGCATGACTTTGGTACTGACAGTCTAGGCCAAGATCATTTATATACTGCAGTCGTTCTCCCCACTTTGGGTACAGCAGGATATGCCCTCTGGCCTATTTGTGCAGATTCCTTGTCCTAGATGACAACACACAAACTTGACTTTGCTAAAGTTTTACCTCACAAAAGCATACTGGGACCTGTACTTTTGTCTCCGCTCCATCCTGTTTTGTCTTAAATAAATATAGATTTTTTGGGGTGGAAGGATGCCTCTCCACTACCGTGTGATTCACTTTTGACGCTGTGTGAGCACCACGATAAGTGCTGAAAAGCGTGCCGTCGGGGGCTGCTGATAAGATGCTTTAAGCGAGCCCTGAAACCCCATGCATGTCAAGGGCACAGAGCATGTCACATGAATCAAGGATTGCTGTTTTTTTCCCCGCCACACACTGCTCTTAAGCCCTTAACAGGGTGCTTGCAAAATAGCATGGCAGAAAATCCAAAAGGAAAGGGGAAGTGAATGGAAAATACTGACTACTGTACTGTAGGCTTCTAACACCACCTGGGAAGGAGGGAGGAGGAGGTGGGACGGGGTGAAGTTTGGCAATTTCATATGGCTTCAACTGTACGGCGAAAGGCTATCTCAAGAGATTCTGGGAGCTTGTCACTACATGAAACCACACAAATATACACAGGGCAAATATACACATACATTTCTATTACTGTGGCTGGAGGGTGTCATATTCAGCAGACAGACACCTTATTTAAGTCCTGTACACCTCATCCTGCAAGATATTCTGAACTAAAGCACCTTTTATTCAATAAAGTACATCTTCTTTTTATTGCAGCATCCTTGCTTTCATATCTCAAACTCATCATATCATTTGGTATGTACAGTACAGTAAGGCTGCACGATGTTAGAAAAAAAACTGACATTGCAATTTTCTTTAACCCTGTGATATGGTAAAAATCCTCAAGAGTAAATAACAGCTGTGTGTTGCAGACGCAAATGGTCAAACAGATTAGTCATCGACACCGAACATACGTTTCAGTGTCATCCTTCTTGTAGCCAAAATAATTAAATAAATGAAAAAAAGAAATTAAAAATGACATGAAAATAATTGCAGGGTGCGTGATGTGACTATTGCACGTACATATATTGGGGAGTCGATGCTTCAACAATATATTATGCAACTCTAATGCACAGTACTGATCAATCAAATAATCAATGTTCAAGGCACGTACATATCATACAGAATAAAAATTCAGTACTGACAATAAAACACAGAAATGATTAAATGAGGAATAGTTTTTGCTTGATTTTAAGTAAATTCCACTTACAACCCCCAAGACATTTACCTGATGATCAGTGAGCAGGTCAGATCACATCACCCAGGTAATATTTTCAAATCAATATAATAATGTGATGGAAGCCAGTGATGTATTTTCAGGATAGGAGAGACTGATTCAATTGTTTTTTGTTCCAGTCAGTGTGAGTTACAAAAAGCCCCTTGTTTTTTGGAAGTCCAGTAAGAAGAGCATTAGAATAATCTGATCTGCTGGACCTAAATATGGGGACCAGTTCTTCAGAATAACAATATGATACGAAGCACCTACATTTGGAAATTCCTTAGAGAGCAGAAGACTGAATTTGTAATGGTGAAAATATTGAATCAAAACATACATTTATGTTCATAAAAGTAATCAATCAGAGGAATGATCTAATACAGAATTAAGATCAGAATAAGTTTAATTCAAAATTATCATTTTCAACTGGAATTAGGTGTTTACATGGTTCATCTTAAAGTGGCATTAACCTTTATTTGGAATTAAACAGGAATAAAAACCCATGTAAACAAGACCATTTCTACTTGTGAAGCTGATCCAACATAATAGTCCCAATAATAAGTGGTGGTCCAAATGAACCATGGATAAGGGTAGGTTTTTTTCTTTTTCTTTTATAGTGTGATAGCATTTTTTGGAACCAACTACAAGTAAACCATGGGCAAGTCATAGCTCTTATAGAAAAAGAAAAGAAAAGGAAGAAAAAGAACCCATGGTAGCAAATGCAATGATTAAAGTAATAATATATAATCTTGAGGAAAAAAAAGAAATGCTATAACATTTAATGCACTTTCTGAAAGGATAAAAGAAAGGACATGAGAGGACATCTGATGTTGTTGCTTGCAGCTACTGTGCAATCATGATTCTATTGTGGCAACAGAATTAAACTATTCATTATTTTTACTGCATTAAAATGGAAAGGGCTGCACAATGAAGGGAAAAGACACCAACGTTGAAGATACATTTTCCTACAAATACCCAAACACCACATTTCCATAAAACATATTACTTGTACATTTTGAAACAAAAGAAAATTGCAAGTAGAAAAAAATACACTGCAATTGTTCATAATGCTTTTTTGGTTTACACAGGAAATGGAAACTCCTTCACTCAACATATTCTGATGAGATGGGGATTAAATTTACAGAGTTACCCATAGACCCAAACAGCCATTGGCAACCAAAGCATCTACTGATCTAAAATGTTTCATACCTGCTGATCCACTAATCCTATAAAAATGTTGCATACTGAATAATGAACCCGATTCTAAGTGTCTCTACTTGCAGTTAATCTGCATTTAACCTTCAACCACATGAAAGATAAATAAGATAAACATAAATCTATGGTCTAATATACTCTTATTAAGATCAGATTCATTACTAGTGCACATTTGCAACACTGCCCATTGAGCAACGTCACCACCATATTGGAGGAGGCAAGAAAAAGAGGTGGGAAGTACAGTATGCATCGAACTGTACAAACCAATTTGGTTCCAGACGAGACTTTAACCTTATCTTTCATATAGTACATGATGGTATTTTAGGTACTAGTAGTTCATAACAGTGTGATTCATATATTATTTCATATGGTCAATGCTACGTGTTCACGGAGCAGCACTTTCCCAGCATGTTTGAAGTCTGTTGGTTCTGGAAAAAGAATAAATCGTTCACCATATTTTCACTATGGACCCAGGTGGAATCTCACAGTCACACTCATAAACATTTAAGTTTCCCATACAGGAGGTAAACTGGAGAGGGGTGAAGGTGGCAAGCCCCGTCTCCAGGTAGTAGCCCAATCAGAGGACTGAATCCAATGACGTTGCAAAGTTCAACCCATGTGTTCGCGGTGGAAACACCTCGATGCGGGTGCTCATGTGCAATAGAATGAGCTGATTCTTGTATTTTACATGTCATCTTAATAAATTGTTAACTTGAGACTGATCAAATCCAGAACTTATCTTTGGTTGAACCTCAATTCATCTTTGGAGCTTCCAATCAACAAACACGAAAATCCTAACATACATATAGAACATCTGGAACAGTTTTCCCTTCACAATAAGAGCATGCCTCTCATACTCCTCTTGTGAGGGTAACCTAAAAAAACGGCTCAAAACAACACAAACGTACAAGCATTTACTGTTTTATTGCATTTTATTTCTATTGTATTCAGCATTTTATCTGTAATATAGTCTGTATTTTATCTGTAATGTATTGTATCTGTTTGTTTTTTGTTTCACTCATGCTGCATGTTTTCCATTTCTCCTAGTCCTGTGTTATGTGAACGCTGTTAAGTGTTAAGTGTTAAGTGTTAAGTGTTAAGTGTTAAGTGTGCGTCCATTAATACTTTGTGATTCTTTGTTATTTATTTTTATCACATGGGGACTGCCGATGCAAATTAGCCTTTTGGCTACAAATGGGTGCATTTACAGAAATGCTCATGAATGTACATTGTCCCTCTATATCAAATAAAATTAAATTAAATTAAATAAATAATTTAATAATCTTTAATACAATCATTTAAGCCAGGCTCACCATCTCATTACTCAGTGGAAATACATCAATATTTAGTGCTCATACTTTAACAATAATGCTTTATGTTCCTATGCTAGTATACATAGTATTTCACCTGTATAATACACATAATTGTACTCATTAAAATGAGTCTGCCATTACGGTGCGCACACCTCGTCTGGGAATCTTCTCTTTGTGGTGAAACTAGGAACGACTCTAGCACAGCAAACCTGCATGTGGCATATAGAATTTAGTAAAATAAAGTTAAATAATAGAAAAATAAGAAATAACACAGAAACTGAACTAGCAAATAATGAAAGTTAAATTAAATGTAGGGTGGTCTGTTTTTGCCTTTTTAACATTTTCTATGTATTTGTTGGTACAGCACAAATATATGTCAATAATTAATGTTAAGTCTAGTTTGTTATCTTCTCATTGTCATCAGGTACGAGCTCCATAGTGAATGTAAAAACCTTGTCCTCTTCAACAACATTGATAAGAGAAAAATGCATTAGTTTAATCAATTACAGTGGATGGACACATTTAATTTTAGATTGAGTTAATGATATATTTGCTGAAAAATGTCAGTGTTCTCTGTTTTTGATATGGTAATTTATGAATTTACTCTGAGCTTTAATTAATGTCTGCATGAGGGGAGGTCAACCTAGGTCCTGGAGAGCCTTTATCCTGCATGTTTTAGATTTATGTTCCTCTTCAAACACACCTGTTTCAAATGATCAACCTATCATCTAGCTCTGCAGAAGTCAGATAATGACCATCAACTGTGCTAGTTTTGTGGATAAAAATAAGGCTAAACACCCACATACTAGTCTGGAGGGGAAAAAAAACTTTTTTAATAACACAAGTGAATTAAATTTAAGAAAATACATATGTTGCACTGAAGAACATGCTAAATATATCTGATAATTTTAGAGTAAGTGGCGACAAATCACTTAAGAAAATATCAATATACTGTAGAGGTAAAACTCATTGGGGAACTGACACAAAAGTAGCACCAGGTGTTTATGGCTTAAAATCATCTGTGTTGTTTGCTAATGTTCTGATAAAGCTCTCACACATGGTCGATAAATGTTGTCGATGGGGAGCAAATTATACATCAGTGTCATCTATGAAAAACCATCACAGCCCAGTTGGATGAAAACCAATGACACTGTTCTACCCGCATGTACCAACAAATGATGACCACACCATGTATGAGTTGTTCACTCAATCCCTGTTTATGGAAATCAATGCTGGAACAGTAGGTTACATTTCAGTAGAATGATAAAAAAAAAAAAACAACAAAAAAAAATAATGCTCATATTACCAATTCAAACCCATGTATCACTTATTCATTTGGCTCACATCCTGCAAAAAGTACTTTTAGGTATTTCAGCGTCTGAGGAAAACAATTTAAGTTCAGACCTGTTAATGAAAACTCACACAATTACCATATTTTTTTGCCCAAGATTCACTTGACATTTTATGTAAATATGGCTAATATCAATTATAGGGAGATGGAGCCCAGGTGTACACACACAGTGTATTATTTGAGCATCGACATCACAATATACATGTGTGCAATCGTCACATCCCAGGTCCTGCAATTATTTTTATTTTTTATTCTTTTTTATTTGGTGTGTACTACTGTATGTACAGTATGTGAACTACACTACATTTATTCGTATATATATATATATATATATATATATATATATATATATATATATATATATATATATATATACATACATACATACATACATACATTTATTTTCTTTCTTTCTTTCCTTCCTTCCTTCTTTACTTCCTTCTTTCTTTCTTTCTATTAATTATTTCAGCTACAAGAAGGATGATACTGAAACGTATGTTCATTGTCGACCACTAATCTGTTTGACCATTTGCTTCAGCACCACACAGCTGTTATTTACTCCTGAGTATTTTTTCATATCACAGGGTTTACAACTAAATAAAATGAAACAAAACCACAATAATATAACTATTTTTTTCTAATATTGTGCAGCCCTAATGTGATTTTTGTAAAATGAAACCAAAGAAACCAACATGGCCAAATATATTCAGTGTAACTATGCTGAGATGGAAGGACATGGTTAGATTTAAGCAAAATAAAAATGCTTTCAAGGATGTTTTACAGGTGAAGAAGGTCTACACTGGATGTAATAACATCATAAAGACCCACAGATAAAACTGAAAATAATGTTGGTATGAGTGTGTGTGTGTTAGTCCATGAACCTGTGTAAACTTGTATGACAATGATGGGATGTATTTATTCAGCTAGTGGGCAAGCACTAGCAGCAACTTGTCTGAATTACGTTTCAAGAAAAAAATTAAGTGTCTCTGAGAACAAGCAAAAGTGATCACAACCCTAAATTATGCTCAGTATGGCATGGATTGAGTTGCTAAGATGATTATTTTGAAAGACAGGAAATGGGAAAAACTCTGCATGTAACTTTGTGAGGCCTGTGGAGATCACAAAAACATCTGCATGTAAACAAATGCACATTCAAACCCAATGCACACACACATGCACACACACACACACACACACACACACACACATACACACACACACACAGATATAACAGTTAATAGTCTAGAGGCTGGTCTGGACCAGTTCTTCATCATCACCTTATCAGCAGCCGTTTTGCCCCAGATGCCCTTCATCATGCAAATATTAAATGGAAAACGTCTCATTTATCAAGCTTGGTGCAAAAAACCCACTCTGCAGGGAACATTATTAATAACACATTATCTAAAACATTTCAACTCGAAATGAGAAAAGAACTGAGACGCGTTTGTGTGTTAAAAGATAAAAATCCTGAATTAATTTGACCTTCCAGGTTTTGTCTATTTTCCTGAGTGGAGTGTATTATTCTCATTTTGATTTGTAAATTAAAATTGGCGAAAAAAGTTTCTTTTAAACAGTACAATTAAAAACAAGGGCATTTTACCCTGGCATTGGATAATAACTATAATTACACTAGATTATATTAATGATATGTATCAGAATAATTATACTTGTAAATGTTGTATGCTGCCTCACAGTGTCAATCCTGACAATTTGTGCATAAAAAAAGCAGGGTTAATCGAACCCGCACTCAGTGAAGAGCCATTAATGTTGTAACAGAACTGAAAATCCGACTCACCTAACTGAAACAGATAAAATACACCTGGAAATCTAGTATTGGTGGAAATGTACTCTATGTATGCGTGTGTAAACCCTTATGAAACAAAACTACATGCCAATATACTGAAAAATATAATGCATTATATTCCAAAATATATTCCCATATGTGGAAAAGTTCTGCATATATTATCCAATATACTGTGATATATGATTTGATCATGTATTGACAAATACAAAGCATATGTTGCACCGAAGACAAACGCTGCCCTACATTTTTACAGACAGTTTTATTGAAACTCAATTTCTTTCCACATATATTGTTAAGTGTATTACTAACTACAACACATATATTTAGTAATACACTTCACAATAAATGTATGTATGTATGTATGTATGTATATATATATGTAGAGAGAGAGAGAGGTGTGTGTGCATCCATATATTAAGTGTATTACTAAATAGACATGGACATATATACATATGTTTGCTATGTTACATTTTAGGCAATAATATATTGATAGCCAGTACATGGAAAAATATATTTGACTCAGTTCTGACCCAAAACACATCTATTTTAGGGGAAACACATAAAGTGGTGTTCTGGTCACTGGAGAAGTGGATGTTGTTAAGTGCTATATGAATAAACTTTAAATGACAGAACTACATGACATCAAACATACACACACACACACACACACACACACACACACACATATATATATATACATATATATATATATATATATATATATATATATATATATATATATATATATATATATATACATATATATATATATATATATATATATATATATACATATATATATATATATATATATATATATACATATATATATATATATATATATATATATATACATATAATATATATATATATATATATATATATATATATATATATATATACATATATATATATATATATATATATACATATATATATATATATATATATATATATATATTGACCGATGGAGTACACTTCCTTATTTTTCTGTCTGCATTGAGTAGACTCACCTCATAATCACTCTGAAGAGTACTGAGGAGCAACCCTGCCATACTGAAAAACAAGGACAGCAAAATATATACAGAAATATATATATATATATATATATATATATATATACAGAAATATATATATATATATATATATATATATATATATATATATATATATATATATATATATATATTTCTGTATATATTTTGCTGTCCTTGTTTTTCAGTATGGCAGGGTTGCTCCTCAGTACTCTTCAGAGTGATTATGAGGTGAGTCTACTCAATGCAGACAGAAAAATAAGGAAGTGTACTCCATCGGTCTACCCTGGACTCCACCACTGAGTACATGATGAAAATATGGATTACATATTTTGTCTTTTGCTGAAAATGCTTATTTTGATCTGTTGTCCATTTCTGCTCACATCGTCTATAGTTTTTATAGTGTTAACCCCCCCCCCCCCCCAACTACCAAAGCATAAAAATGCAATGTACAATTTAAAAAAAAATCCCATTAAGGAGGATGTTGTATTTCACAGCCTAGTGACAACAGATCAAAAAGAGGCAATCTGATGCTGCAGAAGGTTCTGTCTGCAAAGAGATGGGTATCTCTGTATCCCCTGTGATAAATCTCTAGCCTATTTTACTGCTGAATATTGCTGCAAAATGGTGAGTTTAGAAAGAGGTACCTTGCTCCTCTTTTAAACACCAAAAATCTGACATTTACTCTCGATGGTACAGATAGCTACACGATCTCTGCTATCACACTATCGTCTATATTTTATCTCTGAAAACGGCAAATAAAGAACAAGCTCCGATATACAGTGCAGCTTTCCATTTAAATACAAGCTGCCTTTTTTTTTCCTGAAGGCAATGAATGACCAAGAGTTTCTTAAAAGACAACATGATATAATCTGTGGAGGTGGGTCGTACTGTAACATGTGTGGCATTTGCAGCTACAGGGCGGTGGATCGCTCCCTGTAGTAAAGCCAGGGCCACCAGATGTGAACGTCTTGTACTGACTGAACAGCAATGAATGAGCTTCAAGCAATTAATTGCCACAATAACCTGCTTGTGGCAGCGCATGGTCATGGGTCTGGAACCCCATCTGTGAATAAGCAGCAGCTGCAGCAGCTTCAAAACAGCTCATTCTCCATCACCTCATATCTAATGAAAACTTGTCTTCTAGAAATACAATTTCCTGCTGAATCCCATTTTTATCTGCCTACCTGTTTGCCTACCGAGCAAACAGATCTCATTCTACAGGAATTCCAACAGCTTGGCTTCATAGTCCTGGTGCTGGACTGGTCTCCTATAGACATGGTCATATAAAGGAGACTAAGACAATGACCAACATGGACTGAGGAAAAGTTACTGTATGTGCTGGGTACTGTATGAAACTGTATATTTACTTACTACTGGTACACATTTTTTTAGTATGCAGTGTTTTTACACTGATGGTATGTTATTTTGAGTATGTGAGAAGTTACTAGATTCAGCAGAAATATTGAATATCCATGATGAGCTTCCTACTTTTATGATACTGTATGACTTGTCAAGCTGGGTTTTTAGTTTGTAGTCTGTTAGATTTCTCACCTTTCTCCTCGTCTGTCACCCGTGTCCCTTCATTTTGTCCACCTGCATTTCATTATCTTTCCCCAAATATTGTCTTCTCCTCTGTGTCTCTGCCAGTTCGTCCCACTTCTCCACATCTTTTGTATTTCTTAGTGTATTTTTGTGAATTTTGTGGGAAATTTGAGTCCAAAAAAACCCCAAAAAAACAGACCAAACAGTCGACCAACAAAGTGTTTTGCACACTCTCCAAGACCAAATCATCTGCTAGCTGGACAAACATTTAATCACAATTAATCAAAATTAATCCACTGTAGCCCTGTAATTTACCTGATTAAAAATGTTAATTCTTTGGCAGCCCATGGACATAGAATAGAACATCATGAAATATTACTGTATATTTAATTGAATTTGATCGAGTCAGTGATAAGGCCTCAAAAGTGAAAAAATGTGTTGTGTTTTAAATATAAATGAAGATTAACATCCACACTATCACACACTCACATCTTGTCTGACTTAAATGCCCTTTTCTCCTCCCACCTGCGCTGTCAAGGGTAATAAAACTAACTTACAACTGCATTTCCCCACAGCACTGTGAAAAGCACAACTCCTCCTTCCCCCTTAACTTCTTCATTTAAATGTGCATTTTGAAGAACAAGCGCTTCTCACATCTTGAAAGGATGTTGATGACTAGAGCACAAATCTCCATACATTTTCATGAGCAGAATGCGCACTATCAGTCTGATCTGTGAGGAAATAGCCAGCAGGTTTATGAAAATATAAATTGAAATTTTTATGAGGAGAGCAGTAATTGAAATATGAAGCAAAAAATGAAATACTCCCTTTGAGGGGAAATAGATCATATTGATGCAGTTGTTATTGTGGTAGGCTGAGGATTTAGACATTTGTGTTGATGAAAAATGCTTTTTATGTTCCAGTAGTAAAAGTATTATGGATCAACATAAAATATGTTAACATTCACGGCCAACTGTAATATACTGAAAAACTTTAAAATGTAATGGCAAATGTAAAGCAACAAAAACATGTTTCAAATAAAAAAGGAGATTTAAAAGACAGTTCATACAAAACAGCAAAATTAGATTTGATGTGTAATATTTTTATCTACGCTGTGGCCCGTCATGTGCCGCTACAATGGGGTATAAAGGGATTTGGAAGCTGGGTCATACCAAAAAGACCCTCAAACCAAGAATGGAATGTACCTATTTAGGATTTTTTCCCCCACAGCAGACATGTTTCCACAGAATTACATGCAATATCTCAGAAACTGCAAATACAGATAACGGATACTACATGCTATTTTATAGTATACATAACTATATGCTGCATGTCAATGTTTGACAATGAAACTCTTTGAAATAATACTGATTAATGGTAAATTTAGTTTTTAGTCTATTGTTTTATTTACTTTATTTTTGGTTAATTTTATCCATTCAAAGTGTTAATTAAATTGGTGAAGGGAGGCCTGTATACTGTCTAAGCATATTAAGCTTTTTGCCTGCCTTGCACCGTTATATTTTATTTATATTTATACTTGCTTATGTATTTGTCATCTTTTAAAGTGTGAAATAAAGTAAACTAAACTAAATTGCGAATTACTAGAGTATGCTGTTTTAATCACACATATTAACATTATTCAGAATATATATCCGTGTCTCAGAACCAACAGATATTAACAGTTGTATTAACTCTTTAACCCCTGATGTGTCAGTACTGACACATTCTGAATGGATGGTTTAATTGAATTGTTTAGAAAAATTCTGTCTTTTATTTTTTTAACTGTGTTTTGTTGATGGAAGTAATGTGTACAGATAAACATGTGTCAATAAGCAACTGATTTATAAAACAGAAAAACAACTGGACAATGCTAAATATTTATTTCTTTATAATTTATATTTAAATATTATTTATTATTTTGTAAAGTCACATTAAGTTTATTCATTGTGTTGCTTATTTGGTCTTTTTTTGTTTTTTTTATTATATTATTTTCCTTAAATTTAAGAGTTTAAAGAAATGGTAAACGGACTGTACTTATATAGTGCTTTACATTAGCCTCACATTCACTCATTCACACACACACTGATAGCTTAGCCGCACTCCACGCCCCTAGTGGCAGCAAATGTAATATGCTACCATAGTAGTCAGTTACGTTCAATGTAACTTTTGGCTAGAATTCCCTGAAACTGGCCGACCAATCACGGTGAAGTATACAGTAGAGTCAGAGGGCGGTGTAACAAAGTGATGCTGCAACGATTCAGAGTAAACAACCGGACACAACCATAGAAGAAGAACAACAACGGGTGGTGATTTCCTTTTATCAAAGATGAGTGAAGAATGTGAGAAAATGTCAGAAATCTTTAAATTATTTTTACAGAAGTGATAACAGTCATTAAGCTCCATAATCCATGTTGTTTAGTCATTCCTAACTACTGTACTTACATTCACTGTTGTTAGGAAGGACTACAATTATTCAAACCCTACCTTGCTTTCTTATAACTTTGAGCTTGACCATTTGCTGCATATATTATATATATTATATTCTGCCCAGAAAAAGTCAACTTAGCATTTTCCATTTTTTTTCCTTGAGATATAAAAAACACTTTCATGTCTGTGCTGTTATTGTCCTTTGAGTGACTGTAATTGCTCTTACCAAACACTTTGAGCAAAAGCTCTCGTTCCTGAGACCCGGCTTTGTTGGTGGCCTTGCAGGAGTAGACTCCTCCGTCTCCCTGCCGGATGTTGCGGATGGTTAACAAGCTCTGCCCGCCCTCCAGCCTGTTGATAATGTACTGCTCTGATGGCTCCAGCTGCTGCCCTTTCCTGCACAACGAGAACACAATCACACGGCAAGAATGAATGAGGAGAGGGGAAAATATGCCATCCCACTCACAGCGACCTCAGTTAAAATCTCAATGCACAAGTTTGATGTTACAGATGTATAATCTTAACACTTAAGATGTCAACTGATCACATAAAAGAGAGGGGTAAGTGCAAACAGCTCGACTTTGAAGATATTTTGAGCAATGGCGCATAGAAAGGTGAAGACAGGACGGCACTTTTTATAGAAATGCTTTCAAGCATGTTTACGGTGATAGACGTACGGGTGCTATAAATGAAATAACTAGAGTTCGATGGCTCATTTGTAGCGCGTCATCGAAATTCTTCACACATTTACACTTCTCCAAATCTGCCATCCAGAGAGAATCTCACTGAGTGTCTTCAGTCTGGCTGGTGTTGTTGTGTACATTCAGTTATGGACTGCAGCACCCTCTAAATGACTCCGGTGTGGTGTGGAATACAGTTCAGATTTAATGTCTTTTTCTTTATGGACTCTGTAGGGAAATTAGTCAGAAAAAACTAACAGCTAAATTGATCCATATCTATATTCAAGCTTCATAGCAGAGTCATAATAGTGTGAGGCAGGTTTGCTGCCTCCCCCGCTTGTTTATTTATAGCTGTTTAACCACCTGTATAACCTGTGAGGTTAAAGGGATAAACAGGACTCTTACTCATATTTATACAAATTTAGTCAAAGCCACAAACGCCTTTTACATCTTTTGCACAGATAGAGAAAGTGATTCCAAATACACAAGTGCCTAATATATTTTCAAAGTTGTTCATTTTCCAGAATGTAACACAGCACTTGTGTTTTTCCACAAACAAATCCGAGCCACTTGTACTTCTCAATTCATGCAGCTTGATGGAGCTTGAGTTGTTTTTCACATTACACTTTCACATTCTCTTGCTGTTGAGTTAAATCTGCATATTTCTGAATTTAACTCAACAGTTAGAGAAAGGAGATAAATGATTAGAGTGAATGTATAATAGAATGTATAATAGAATGTATAATAGAATGTATAAATGTATATGTATGTATATTAGATAGATTAGATAGACAGACAGACAGATAGATATATAGATAGATATGTGTAATTGTGTATGTACTGAGTATGTGTGTATATATACACACACACACACATATATAACTTCTTATCTTTTTCTCTCCACTTTCACATGTTCAAAATAAATGATGAGGCATCTGATCAGATAACAATCAAATGTTAAAAGTGTTCTCTTCCTTTTTTAGCTAAATAAACAATTTAAAACCCCTCTTGGATTCAATGAAATACACTGACTAAACTAAAAGCAGAGCTGTTGTTTTATTTTATGTGTGATTCTCACAGGTGCAGCATGTGAACAGACAAGGCCAGTGGCTCCCAAGCTGTTGCAGCCCCCCCCCCCCCCCACACACACACACACACACACAGGCTCACAGACTTTACTCCAAACTTCTCATTTTAATGGTTCACAAATTGTTTGTATGGTACCCAGTTGCCAGAATAAAATGTTGTCATTGCATGTTTGTGTTGTGGTTTTGTTGTTCCTTCTGGTCGTGTTCCTCCTAATGTGTCCTTGTGTTTGTTTTTGCCTCCGCTCGTCTGTCTTACCCGAGTCTCATCTATGATTAGCCCTGTCGTCTCTCTTGCCCTTGTTCTAGTTTTCTGCCCATCTGCCCCTCAGTGGATTTGCATCATTCAACTCAGACTCTGTATCACCTGTGCAGACACCTGTTTCATTTTGTTCCTTGTCAGCTCATCCCACATCCTTCTCCAAACTCCTGCTTGTCGTTCTTGTAATCCTGAGGCTCCTATGTCTGTGTGCCATCTTCTGCAACTGACCCCATTCTGATCGTTCCTTGTATGTACCATACTTGAGACATCATGTCTCAAATGTGTCTGAGCAATTTCCCATGTGGGTTCAAAAAATACATGTTGGAGAGAGTTATAGGTAGTATTTCTCCTTTCAAATACTCAAACTAATGGTACCCGGCACAATAAACCCTGCGTCGCTTGGACACATGTTAGCTCTTAACTGTTCACTGGAGCCAATTCTTAAATTCTTAATTGTATTTTAAATGTCTTTATGTCTCTTATTTTAATTGTCTTTTAATGCATTTTAATAATGTTTTCCATTTTAACTTTCTTATGTTTTATGTAAAGCACCTTGAATTGTCTTGTTCACAAAATGCGTTATACAAATACATTTACTTTGCCGTAATTGATATCTCCCTCTCAAAATGTGAGACTATGGGTTTGAACTTTGAAGGTCACTCAAAGTCATGGTGCCATTTTGGAGTTTACCACCACTCAGTTTGGAAATACCAAATCTTGACCTTGAGTTTGACCTTTCCATCATTTTAAAGCTCATGCCAGGTTTTCTATCTGTCAACAATAGTAACTAAGTCTCTGTTCAACTGTTCTGTTCAATTGCGTTAAATCTTTCAGATTAATCGTCATGATGGATTAATCCGCATGAATGTGTTCATTTTGACAGCCCTGATTAAAATGCAACATATACATTAATGCGTGTAACTAATTTCTAACTGTGAAACAATCTGAAATTCCTCTACTATGACTGTTATAATTATTTTATGGACATCAGGGTAAAGTGATGAAACCATTCGATGCATTGAAATCCATGTTAATCAAATGATCCAAACATCTACATTTCTAAGACCAATCAGTTGCGACTGGCTGCTGATCATAGTGGAGCATTTAGAAGAGGAAGAAACACCACATATTTCCCCCAGGAGTCAGAGGATCAGAACTGCAAACATCGAATATTGGATTTATATTAAGCAGGTGGACACAAACATGACTCGAATGAAATCAGCTCTGAGTGTAAGAAGCCACTGGGTGATAGGTTAACCGTATCAAATCATTTTTGTTGTCCTTGTTATGAGAGGTTTTTACTTCGCCCTAAAGTGGATGCACATATATAATGTATTCTGCCACACCAGCATTAAAAGGTAAACTAATGAGTCTAAGTCATTAACATATCAGCTTTAAAAAGTTGTGTTTCATGATTTATTTAAAAAAAAAAGTTGATACTTTATTCCTCTGGGCAAGTAACAATTTGACTGTGTTAATCCAAAGTCCATGTTTATTACTGAAATGTGCCCACGGATAAATAATAATAATAAAAAACAGTATCCATAAACTTAGGAAAGATGAAAAGTTCTATTATTCACCAGGAAATTGATTATTTAGCAACTGAAAGACAACAGAAGTAAACTACAAACATGCACATGAGGAACATTTTTTCTTGCTGAGCTTTCTTTTCTCTTAAGAGCCCTTGAGCCAGGCACTTTTATTTTCTTAAGTGAATGCTCAGTTGATATAAAAACTTTCAGAAAATCATTAAAACATTTAAAAAAAGACGAAACTGATTTAAGTACAGGTGCAGCTGGTGTTCACATACAGTAAGACCATGACGGGCTCTTACACTGGAATCCAAACATGTGGAGTTCATAGGTACATTTTGCGGAAAATATTTTATTGTATGTTTATGCTTGTTTAGTGGCTCTAATGTACGTTTCCCATTAGTGTAAGGAGGTGTGGAAAACTGCTACACAGGGGCAGTTCATTTACCATTCAAAACTGCAGGTAAATGTTCCCAAATCTGCCATTTGACCTGGATCTGACCTGTTAAAGACAATCTGAATGGCACAAATAATTTTTTTTTTTTTTTTATCTGACCCAGGGACCCTTTCATATGTGCTACTAAATCCGATACGTATCTGATATTTTGCAATGTGACTTCAGTCTGAACGGTCATGTTGCATTTATCTGACTTTTTCAGTTACTCCTGTGATTGACACAACAAATGTAAAGACCCAAAGGTACGATACTATGAATTTAATGTAGTATTTACAATTCAAATAGACACATAAACATGTAAATATCCACAGATTGACCTTTGACCTTTACCACCACGGTGTTTTCACAGTCATCAGGCTGTAGATGCTAAACCTTTAAACAGTCATTGTGTAGTAACTTATGCCCAAAACTAGACAGTGAACTAACTGTATGCAGGTCCAGGGGTGTGGGGTGAAAACCTGTACCCACTGTACCCACTGTAGGCCTAACCATTTTCACATTCTATTTTCACAACTAGACTGGATTAATCAATTACACATGCTTTGCCAACATTTGCAGTAAAGAAAACCATTCTAGAATAATAATTTTGTGAAAGCTGCACATTTTTTTAATGCTTTGTCTATTTAAATTAGCCTGGTTTACTGGATAACCTGAAGATAAAGAGTGAATATATCCATCAGAATTGCCACTCTACTTTCTTCTTCTGTGAGTTAATGCATTGAGAGCCCCCCTTACTATGAACAGGAAACACAACACATCTTTTTATGTGCCAGTTTCTTTTCATGTCTTCCAAAGATTTATTCATCTTAACACCCTGACATGCTTTTTCATCCACACATGTTCCACCAAAACACTTTCCCTCCCATCAGAGCAAATGCGGTGTTGAACTGTCCTGTTCTTAGTGCCTCCAGAAACTAGCAAAACACCTCAGGTCCTTCTATCCCTATTACTGAACCAGTCCTTTCTACAGTTCTGACAAATAAAACTAAGTGTACTTAGTGCCTACTGATGTAGGATACTTTTATGGATGTCAGACTCTGGTAAGTGTATCTTATATAAGGTCTTTGGTGTAAAAATTATCACTGACTCTTAGAATCACCCCTGGGTTTCAATATTCATTTCATGTATATATATATATATATATATATATATATATATATATATATATATATATATATATATATATACAGAGAGAGAGAGAGAAAGGTGAATTGTAATTGTGTGATTGTATATGTTGTACTGTTATTCAATAAAACTACTGGGGCTTTTTTTTTTTTACAGTGTAGTTTGTTTACAAGTTCATTTGGTACATATAATAATGTCCTCAATCTGGGAACCTTTTTTGCCAGCTCTGCAGCTATTACATGAACTGAAATCCAAAGTAAAGCTTGGAATATAGTCTTCTTACACTGTAAATTCGATGAGGAGGAAAAAAAGGGCAACCTTTTTACTCCGGGGGCTTAAAAATGAGAGGATTTTGGGACTCAGGCACAAATACAAAGGCAGTAATAATGTGTAGTGGACACGCAGGCCTCAGCCTCATGTACTGTAGGGAGAGCAAGAGGGAGGATAATTGAAAGTCGACGGAGGAAACACCAAAAGCCAAGTAATAATAACTCTGGCGAGCCAAAGAGGAAATGAAGAGAAGCCTCATCTTTGGAAGGGACGGTGCAGGACGGGCTGCAGCACTGAATGTCATTATCCTGACTGACTGCTGACAGGTAGTCCATTACCCAAGATGCACAGAGGACAAAGCAGAAAAAAAATCCTTGCGTTAATAGGGAATGCAACTGGAGGACGCTGGGAGGAGAGACATCAAAAGAAGAAAAACAAATCTGATTGTCATTGTTGCTTAGGGCTGTGCTGGCTTTTTGTTGAGAGGATTTTTATTCTGTACTGGCTGATACACACGCACATAGGTCAGGGGTTACGTGGTCAATACCTAAAAAACTAAAATGGTCTAGAACGGGAAAATGACTTTGTTACTATTATTGGCAGATAGGAAACCTGGCATGAGCTTCAAAGTGGTGGCTTGACCTTCAACCTGAAGTGACATTAAAAGGGCAAAATGAAGCATTCTATAGTTAAATACACTTCAGCACCATGAACAGAGACAATAGCCTTCTATAGTTAAATACACTTCAGTACCATGGACAGAGACAATAGCCTTCTATAGTTACATACACTTCAGCACCATGAACAGAGACAATAGCCTTCTATAGTTAAATACGATTCAGCACCATGGACAGACAACAGCCTTCTATAGTTACATACACTTCAGCACCATGGACAGAGACAATAGCCTTCTATAGTTACATACACTTCAGCACCATGGACAGAGACAACAGCCTTCTATAGTTACATACAATCAGTTCCATGGACAGAGACACTAGCCTTCTATAGTTACATACACTTCAGCACCATGGACAGAGACAACAGCCTTCTATAGTTACATACAATCAGTTCCATGGACAGAGACAATAGCCTTCTATAGTTAAATATGATTCAGCACCATGGACAGAGACAATAGCCTTCTATAGTTAAATATGATTCAGCACCATGGACAGAGACAATAGCCTTCTATAGTTAAATATGATTCAGCACCATGGACAGAGACAATAGCCTTCTATAGTTACATACACTTCAGCACCATGGACAGAGACAATAGCCTTCTATAGTTACATACACTTCAGCACCATGGACAGAGACAATAGCCTTCTGCTGTTAGAGACATTTCAGCACCAAGAGTCTTCTGTTGTCACACACACACACACACACACACACACACACACACACACACACACACACACACACACACACACACACACACACACACACACACACACACACACACACACACACACACACACACACACACACACACACACACACACACACACACACACACACACACACACGCGAACACACACAGGACTTATTGACCTGAAAAACAGGGGAGAACTCTCTGGAACATCTGACAGTTAGTGGACAGGACAGTCGTGTGCTTTTGTCTGCTGTTTTTTTTTTTTTAATTAATTGATTTTCATTTTTTATTTTTTGACAAATGCATTTGTTTAAACTGACTACAAAAGATAAAACTGAAGAGAATGGAGAGTGACTGAGGGAAATGAAGGTCTGTCTTTAAAAATCAGATCAGTCTGTTTTATTTACAAAGACGAATGACGTCACTGGTAATTCTAAAAGTTTTTGGCAGCTATGAAAAGCAAAACAAACAAGTGGTGCCCGGACACTCAGATAATTAAGATTTTTATGCAGCAATACAAAATTAATTTATTAATACATGTATACATAGTACTCTTAACATTTATTACAATTCAACTACTGCCCACGCATGTGCCTGATCGAATATCTCTGAACATTTTTACAACACATCAAATGTTGGCTTTAAAAAAAAACAAAAACATAAAGCCGATGAATCACGAGACCATACAAATGTCATAAATGTAATTACATTTCAGATTATTGCATGTTTTACAGCACAAGATTGAAGGTTCAAGGTAACTTTATTTATACCCGTGGTTATATTTATTTAACAGACAATGTAATTGAATTTGGCATTATGAAAAAACACACATTTGACCTGTTCTGCAGGTACTTGATCAAATGTTAACACCAAACGTGCTCAGTGTTCCACCATTTATCAGTATATCAGTATGGATAAGGAAAAAGGGTCAAATAAATAAAATAATAAAAATACAAAACATACAATCAAATAAATAAAACCTGAAGAAATAATTGTGACTCTTTTTTCTTAATCTACGTTTCAGTGCCATCCTTCTTGTATCTGAACTAAGTAATTATTTAATTAATAATTAAAATATATAAATAAATAAAAATAAACAAATAATGCTAATAAATATAAATGTGTGTCAGGTTACAAATTACTAAATGTCAAGCTCATTCGTCTCCTACATTAACAGGACCCGTAATGCGACTATTGCGAAACATTTACATTGCCATGTGGATGCTCAAACAACATAGTGTGCAGCTCTACTGCTGGCCAATCAGAACAGTTAAGTCCATGTGGAGTCTACTTCTCTGAGAACTGATGCATTGAGTCAGTGTTGATGCATGAAGCCCATTGTCAAGGAGAGGCAAATGTCGTGTAACAAATATGCAAAGACCAACTTTGTCTTGTTAGAAAGAATGAGTAACTCAAAAAGGCTCAATTAGAAAGTTGAAACAAATTGATAAAACTGCTTTTGTTCTTTTAGTACGACTCACAAACCATCCCTTAAAAATGTGCCACACGCTGTTACATCATTAAAATCAGATTTTCCTGGTTTGCTCCTGTGGTGAAAGAAAACGTAGCCCACCCAGGAGTAAATAGAATCTCTTTTGTTGGGATTGAAAGTTAGAGAAAAAGATAAATGAGACTCACAAAGCTGGGGATGTTTCCAGCTGTGTGGTGTCTTCCCATTTTGTTTGTAAAGTGACGCATGGGCTTCACTTTTTGTGCTGTGAACCACTTTGCTCACAAACTACAACATAGATACTTGAATTCTCATTATATCCACATCAGTCATGGCGGCCGTGTCACATAAAATACAGACAAAATGTGTTCCTTTCACCTTACTCAGTATAAATGCATATTTCACAGGATAATGACGTTTTCTGATGTTGTAATCATCAGGTTAAATGTTAGAACAAGCTGTCAGGATGATAACTATGTACCTAAATACAGGAAGCTGCTTCTTTGTTGATTGTTACTGTGACTCATTTAACACCACTAACACCTATAAGGTTCTTTTTGTGGATCTACTCTTTGTGAAGGACCAACTTTTGAAAAGACAAAAAATAAAATGGTGCCCACCAACCCACCTACCTGCCCTGCCCAACTCACTGACCTGAACAAGCAATTTTCTGCAGGAAACACTGTATGACTGATGTAAATTATAGACATTAGAAGTGTTTCCACTTCTACTTAGAGCTGATGATTGCAGAACCTGTTGGAGGTTCCATTCCAAGAGAACAAACCCCACTGCAACACTTCCACTTCACCTCAAAGGCTGTAACAAAATGTAAGTAAGTAGTTTTATATGTAGCATCTTTCAAAGTGCTCCACAAAGTTTTCAAAAATACAAATACAACAGAATACAGAAAAGCACAGATCCATATCCAGTCCTAAAAATAATCGATTGAAAGTGACACAATGGTCATAAAACAACCCTAAGTCAGATTAAAGTGTTTGGAGGAACAAATGGGTTTGAAGATTACTTTTAAAAGCATCGACAGAGTCCAAAGTAGTAGCGTAATGCAAATGCAATCAAAACTAATTACAATAAAAGCTATGAGTAGGCACGGAAAACTTTAAAATGAAACACTTATTTGTATTATTATGCTTCTTATAAACCTATGAACATTTTTAGTCAGAAGAAAGAAAAGATTTCTTCGTATTTTAAGTGATTCACAAAAACACTTGTACGTTTAACCATTTTTCAAGATGTACTGTGATTTTTAAACGTGTTTCCCTTTAGCTCCTTTAAGGCAGCCATTGATTTTCACCCATTTCAGTAAAACGTGATAAACCACTCACAGAAACCTGAGGCCAGTCTTGAGATATTAATCGATCAGTGTGAACACATAGTTGGATATGTCCTGTCAACCATGATCTGAAATTAGTGGATAAGCAAACTCTAAAGTAGCTGATAAACTGTGATAAGTTACTTAAAGCAATGTCAAGTCTGGGCAAGTTGATTTTTCCTCTGTGGCAAAATTAATAGCTACCTGAGAGGCAGGAAAAGCACATTTAAAACCCAAAAATGCTGCTGTGTGCTTTAGGCTACTGTCAGGGGTAATGCAACATTGTATGTTTTTTGTCTGTGTTAAATTGACTAAAACATCAGACATTTAGTGGCTAAAACTGCCTGAACTTCAATATAATGCAAATAAAGTGTTATCAATAGATGCTTAGGTGCAAACAGCTTGTCATGATTGGGTGGGTGAGTGGGTACAGGCTAATTACTTAATGTCAAGCTGTGGAATAGATAGTGGGATGTCAACTGCTCTTCAGGTGAAAATGTTCACACTCTTGCTATGTGACATGTGATACTATTCTGTGGTTGCTGAGGGCAATGTGCGAGGGTGGACTGCAAATTTATTAGCTGGAGTGAGACACAGTATGTTTACATGCACTTCGAGGAATTCAAATTATCGCTTTAGTCTGGATAATATTGAAGTTTTAAAAGCCACGTATAAACCTTTGGAGGCAGATAACGTGGCTTTGCTGCATCGTTGTTGTTCATATCATCGCTCAGTGCCCCCCCCCCCACCCCCCCCACCTCCATCTGTCAACTGGTAGAATGCCAGGGCATGTAGTGCCACCTAGTGTCTCGGAGTAGAACGTACCTCACTCAATTATTCGATTCTTTTGCTCAGCATGCAAACTGAAATTGCTCAGAATGTCCTTAGCTCGGCTATTACCAATAGCTTGAATTAAATGTGCATGTAAACTTTGTGATAGAAACTTTACCTCAAATGTCACTGGTCACCATGAACCATAAACATTAAGTTTATTATGTGTTATTAACTGAGTCAACAACTGAATCAACTGAATAAACAATATAGCATGAGTGGAGAAAAGGTTTTCTGATGTTCAAGGACATGTTTTGACTACCAGTGTCTGGAAACAGAGTGAACTCTCCATCTGTGAATGTGGGGTGACGTTTGTAATGATCTGTGTTTATACTTTAGAGCAGAACATCTGACAACAGCTCAGTTCTGTTCATGTTCTCACTTGCATATTCATCTGATCAATGAATGATTGTCCTGATTTGAACATTTTCAGTTTCACAACAGTTTACTGAAAGAATATCTAGGTAAGTTGTCTCTCATCTCGTCATCTGAACCCGCTTCATCCTCACTAGGGTCACAGGGTCACCGGGAGGCTAATCCAGCTACAATGGGTGAAGGCGGGGTGCACCCTGTATGCGTCTGCAGTTCATCTCAGGGCTGAACATATATAGACACAAACACTCACATTCACATCTATGGGTGATTTTAGTTCATGTGGTCTTTTGTACTGTATGAAAAGAACTCAATAACTGATTCAAAGAAGATGAAATGGACTGTAGGTATGAAAATAACTTTTGGTAGTTCTTTTCATACCTTCTTTCATACCTTTCTTTTTGGGGTAGATTTTAGTTGCTATGATTGATAGAGTTTTTTTAAATACTGAAATACCAAACAACAAAAATGTAGTGAAATGTTTTACCAACTGCTTGTATGTGTTGATGTAACCTACCTGTGCCAGGTCACCACTGGGTCAGGGGATCCATGGGTGATGCAGGTAAAGGTGACTGATTCCTGATAATCAGCTGTAGCATTGAAGGACTGCTGGAGCACTGATAACTCTGGAGGCACTGGAGACACAGAGCGGAAAATGACACCATCAGACAAGAGCAACAGCGGATCATGAGAGACAATCGGGTTAAACTGGACAAAAAAAAAATCCAGATCTGGTGGCAGATCGAAAGGCATTAAAAATGGAATAAACTGGCCTGTGAGTGGCCTGTTCAGTCTCAGTGGAAATTCTACTTGTGCTGTAATCCCATGAGGATTTTAAACAACACTGTGACCCAGCTTTGGTAAAGAGCACAGCACACTGATGTCATTCCATAATACTATTGTGTGATGCTGAAATGCTCCAAATCCATATAAACAATGGCAAGGCGGAAAATGTGTTGTAACATCAAGAACAACTGTATCATCAATGAAATTCAAAGCCTTTCTCTTGGGAATAAACTATTTAAACCTTGTCATGTGCTGGAGATGGAGCTATTGTCAAAACAGCGGTCCTTGAATCCTGGCATCGTCAGAGCGGTGGTTTATCATGTGAAGTCAGAATCTGTTTTCTGAGATATGTGTATATTTTTAGCACCGTGTTTAATAATTGAACTGCAGCTATGGATGTTTGACACCACTTGAATTTGCTTTCATGCTTATGCTCATGTAACAGATGTGACAAAAATCCAAGATTTTTTTATGTCTCTTCGAAATGCATATGAAATCATTCTGAAACATGTTGTACATGTGAAATTCCATTCAATATAAATAAAAGTGAATGCTAAAGGACTTAAATCTGTAATTAATTTTTTGAAGGTGGGGGTAAATGATTGACAGATTAAATTGTGTGACTCCGTTGCTCAACACAAACACTCAGTCTTCTTTCTTCCATAGTGACATGATATTGGATCGTTGACATCCATCCTTATATTTAATCATTTCATTTGGACTGAGAGGAGAGAGCTATGGAAGCATTTTAAATGCAGTCACTTTTCCAGTTTTAGCTCCTGGAATTTCAGTTGTATATTTATGTACCAATGAAGCGTAACACTATGATTTAATATGAATCTGTCTTGGGAAAACTAAATACATGGCAACAACTGAATTTTTATTATGTTTATGAGAGAGAACAAAGAGTTATGGCACAAAAACAACATATTTTATTAGACCCCCCCCCCACACACACACACACACACACACACACACACACACACACACACATAAAACCACAGAACAAAACAACTAAAGCCTGGAGCATGCATCTGTAAAAATCATTGCATACAAACATAAATTCACTGATAAAATACTCTTGACTCATCCATTTATGATTTATAGAAAAACAGCCAAACCATATGATGATATGCTTTTTATATTTATTCTTTTATAGTTTTAAACTTTTAAAGTAGATGTACAACCTTTTGTACAACCTTTGTCTGGTGTAAGACTAAGAATAAGACATGCTAACTAGTAACTATGTAGTGAAAAGAGAATAGGAAAGTAATTGTAGGAGCAAAATTAAGATTATAGAATAAAGGAATAACCTTCCACTGTACAGTGGTGACCAGTATGCATCAAAAGTTCATATTATATGGCTGGAGGATTTGCTTTAGATTTATTTTCGCTGTATCATATCATGGGTTATGTGACAGAGCACGTTCTTAATGTAGATAAACAACTGCGTAAACTGGTCTCTTAAAAAACCTGTTAGTTTTGATGAAGACTGGGATCAATAAACAGCACAAGTTTATCAGGAGTAATATGGTGAGTGCTGTCAGAGTGTGAAGAATGTCGCTGCCATCCAATCAGCTGAGGACTGTCATCTTGTCAGGGAGGAGAACATGCCTACTCTTTTCTCCGTCTGCCTTGTGTGGTGACAAGGGAATGACAGCTTTATGGCACAAGCATGTTTATAAGGTGTCTCAGGCCACTTCAAAAACCTGTTCTTACACATTGTTTGTGTTTCTACCACAACAGCTTTGATGCATAATACTGTAGGAGTTTTGTCCAAACAGCCATCAGGCTGTTAAATAGGCACTTTTAACTGGGGTGGGCAGGGACATTTGTATTTAGATGCTTTATCTATTTATCTACCTGGTTTTAAAGTAGTTTAGGCCACTGGGTGCACTATCTTTTATATCAGTATTTTAGTATTTATTTAATGTGTTGTAATCATGTTTTCAGTCATGTTGACTGTGCATTGGTATTCATTTCTGCAGTTCATCTATGACATTTTGTGTGAAATGGCAATAAACTCTCTCTCTATGCATTTTGTGACAGCTGATATGTTCCCTTCCTCTGTCTGCTACTGTATAGTGGATCAGGAAGAACAACATTTCAAACACACGAGTCAAACACGTGCACCACCAAATCACCTGAGGTGTCCATAACAACATGTGTCCCTGCTGCAGCTGTGACTAATCAGTATGAGGAAGAAAAACTGCAGTTTGGTCCACTGCAATAACTATGTGATTGATAAAAGGAGATAAAAATAAAGAAAATCAGCCCCTTTTTTGGCAGGACAAAAAACGAGCTATACGACAAAATACCTTCCCTTTATTTCTAAGCTCCTTGCATATTTATGGAGATAATGAAGCTGAGGAGATTAACACCAGGTGTGCTTTAAATGCAAATGCCTGTGATCATTATGTAGATACACACATAGAGATGCATCCCAACATTATGTATATATATATATATATGTATATATATATATATATATATATATATATATATATATATATATATATAAATATATATATAAAATGTTAGAGAAAAATTAACATCTAGAAAATGCCAGCACTTTGGGTCACATCACATGTACCATCTATTTTCGTCAGTGAGTGTCTCCTGGTTTTATATTGATGTAAATGTGCAGCTAATGCTCCCTATTAATAAAACCCATAGGAGAAAGGTGCTGTGCAAAGCAAACACAGGACCCATTTTTTTTGTGATTTTTTTCCCCAGGATCATAAATTGCTCTTGAACTGATTTCATCACCCATTGCAAATTATTTCAAATGTAGATGAAATATTTAAGCATAATAACACGTACAAAGATCCACGACCAAAAAGAAAGGGTGGTTCGTGCTTGAATTCTGGTCTTAACACTTACTTTCCAATAACATATTTGCGAAACAGATGATGCGTGAAATATGTGCGACTGTAACTGGCAGCTGCAGTGACTTTTTTTTTGTTCTTCTTCATACCATGTGCTTTTGTTGGCTTAAAAAAAGGCCAATTTGTGGGGAAATCAAAGGGTAACTATCCCAAAAAAAAACAAACTACCATTTAGTACGTGTTCCTGAAAAGTGATGGACTCAGGGAGATTTATTATTTCATGTTGATCTAAAAAGAAACAAGGGTGAACATTAGCAACTACATATGTGGCTCATTGTCTCAGTAAAATGCTGTTAAGACAAAATAGTTTTAGTGTCAGAGAGAGAGAGAAACTATTCGACATTCTCTGGATAATAAATGGAGGATTATAATGCAAACAAAACTTCATTGTAGATACCTAATGAACCAAACACTGCAGTGTGTTGCAGTGTTCCTTAAAACATCAATGACACTAACAGCACAAGTGTGCATTAAAGTGTAAGTAAAAAAGACCTTCATGGTATATCTAGATTCAACTACATCTAATCATATATGATTGCTGTCTCAAAGCATCTATTTATCTTGCATTTAATACTATGCGTGAAAATTCAGATTTTTTTTTTCTGTACAATACACACACATGCATAAAGTCTCATACACTCATCAAGGTGCAGAGAGCTTTTCAGGGATAAAAACAGCCTAAGCAATAATCAAACACAGTGAGTCCTTTCCAATAGCACTGATTCAGAGTGAAAGGAGCAAGCATCTGCCTGACATGATAACCATTGATTTCCACGCCAATACATCTCCATTCTCCAGTGTCCCCTCTCTTCCTATGCGATATATACTCCCACATCAGTGAGCCATGCTGAAACAGGCCTGTTAATGAGACACAGTGCCAAGCAGAAAGACTTCAAAAGAGCATATCAGCAACAGGCTTTCAGCGTCCAAAAAGAATCTGGCAAGCTTTATGAATTCTTCATGTATTATCCTTGAAACTTCAGAGGCTGGTTGAAGATAATGTGAAGTTTATAGACATCCCCAATAAGCATGAGTGTCCACTACATATCATACATATAACTTCTAGATACAAACGTGCCCGGACAATTTTAAAGGAATTCATTAGGGTTGTACGATATTAGCAAAATGTCTGTGATATGTGATAAAGGTGTACAGTAATATTAACACGATATAATATTGCGATATTTGTCATTCACGTACAGAGATGTCAATTTCATCTTCTAAGAAAAATGTTACTTAATCCATAAAAACCCAGAGCTACATTAGTGTCAGTTCTGTATGAGTTTATAAGCTTTATTAAGTCATTCATCACCATTTAGTCTGTTATTCTGCTCAATCTTGTATGTTTAACCCTTTAACTCCTGAGACTTAAGCAATTCCACAGTAAATAAATAACATAAGATAAAATAAGCAACAAAATGTACAAAAACTGCCAAAATGATCAGTGAAATGAACAAAAATGAATAATACACTAAAAAATTAATATTCAACATGAACAAAGTAAGACACTAACAGAACAAAATTGAAGAAAGATAATAAAGTAAAGAAACAAAATGTAGAAAAAATAAACAAAAATACGCAACAACATCAACATAAATTAATAAATATTCACAAAATAACAAATAACGTGAAAAAAAAAATGTGGAAGGTACTTGGAAAGTGTTTATGGGAAACATCATAACCTTATTTCGCCCACTAGATGATGAAGGCCCTTAATTAGATCCTTTAACAAAACAAAATCAAACCATCTCCTCTGTAATTAGGAATGCATTGTAAAGCAGCAAATAGTCCCTTCCTGTGAAAGTCCTTACTGTTATGATTGATTTCACTGCATAATAATTTGAGGAATCTTGAAGGACATAGGGAGTCATTTAAGCTGACAGCTGAAAAGCACTAAATTGCGGGTATAGAGGGCGGCCGAGTGAACCGACAATTAAGAGCATGAGTCCGGGGTAAAAGCATGGGAAATCAGGAAGTGCAATTTTCTATCACCAGCCATTGCCATAGAAACACATTTCAGCTAAAGTTGCCTGCAAAGGGATAAAGTGGATTTCTGCTGTGATACGAGTAATCATCACACATGAGTTCACTGCAACCCCCCCCCCCAAAAAAAAAAAGACAAACAAACAAACAAACAAACAAACAAAAAACTGGAAGGCATTTGTGTTTGCTTTTCTTAAAGTTACAACTCTATCTGATGAGAATGCCACACAGAGGATGAGCAATGTGTTTGTCCAGTTAAAATATGACACATCATGATATTCCCCTCAGCACGCAGGGATAAAATATTACATTATGTCACAATATGAAGGACAAAACTGATTTTAATAGCCTGAATAAATGGTGTAAGAGACACAGCGAGGGGAGCGATACACTAGTCAACTGAACAACTGAATATCATATTGTAAATGTAAATACTTAGCAAATCCTACTTTCATTACAATACATGTGCAAATAATTAATTACCAGATAATATGACCTGAATTGAGCAACTACTATGGTATATTGTAGTTCATTGTTTACTGCAGTATAATTTTTTTTTTTTAAATCTAGACTTAAAATCACTCTTGAGGATCGTGTCATTTAAGGTTAATAACTGCTTAATATAGGTTTGATTGTTTAATCAGTGACATTTACCCACATGCTTCTGTGAGGGTTAGGGTCTGCTGTGCTGCTGCTCATTTTGCTGACTTAAGCTCAGACTGTTTCTAATCTAATGGTAGCTCTTATTATTACCCCAACCCCCAAACAGGAGAAAGGTATTGTGTTTGAGTCAGTTTGTTTGTTGTAAGCAGGTTTACGCAAAAACTACTGGACCAACGTCCCTGAAATTTGAATTTAAATCACCCATAGGTGTGAATGTGACAGTGATTGTTTGTCTATATATGTTCAGCCCTGAGATGGACTGGAGACTCATACAGGGTGTACCCCGCCTTCACCCATTATAGCTGGATTAAGCCCCCACAGACCCCCATGACCCTAGTGAGGATAAAATGGGTTCAGATGATGGGAAATACAGGTTACATTAATGAATGTACATGGGCACAATATAATATCTGCTGTGGAATGAAACAGTTTAACAGAAGAACCAAACTATGGGAGAGCTCTGAGACATGTCCTCAAACTTGTAGGGTTGGTAGATGGAACCTCAGTGTTTCATCACTACAGCTGGCGTCAAGAAAAATGGCCTTTCAGTAAAGGTTAGCATGTTCAAGGCTCAATGTTTTCCTGTAGTAGCTAAGAAGCCACTGCTCTTTCATGCACTGCTGCACTGGTATTTATTTGTCCTTAAATGTCAGTAAACGACTGAAAGTGAAAGAATGGGATATCTTAGTCTAACTTTAACTTTAATAATACACTGCTCTGAGTTTAGAATTAATTAGTAAATAATCCTTTGCACGTACATGCAAAAAGTATGTATAGTACTTTTTTGTCTTAATAAAGCAACAGCTTAATAAAGGCTGAAATTGACTAATTTAGAAGCTCAAATCATTAGATGTGTTTGTAACATTATTAAACATTTATATGAAACTCAAGGCATTTATTAATGCCATTAAACGGTTAAGTCAAGTAATCTTTATTGTCAAATGTACATATGTATATATATATACATACATATATAGGACATATACAGCAGCACATTCTTTCCCCTCTTCAATGGTGCAACAACTATTTACAACAAGTGAAACGTAAATTAAAAAAGAAGGAATATGTGCTATGACCCGCAGTGCAATATGTATGAGACAATAAGCAATAATAAATAATATGCAATAGAAAAAAAAACCCATCTGTACAGTCAAGAGCAGAGTAAAGTGAGAGAGTTAGGGTTCGTATCTGTTCCTAAATGTATTAGAAACTAAAAATAGGAATGTTTATGATGATATTATTAACCATCTATATGATAATATTGGTTTGAGAGCATTTGTGTGTGTACAGTTTGACAAAATTAGATGTTTTTAACTAACCAATTTAGTACCTACACGTGAAGTATAGCCCTATATCCTATATCTATGCAAGTAGATAGGACTAATATATGGGGAGATATTAACCCTTTTGGTATACAATACCCTCACAATCATGTTGCTTGGTTGATGGGAAGTGCAGTACGACCCTGCATGACAAGTAATGAAATTCAAAATAGGAATAAGCTCATTTGCTATTTTCAGTCCCTAGATATCTGTAACAATATGACTTGTGCTTTCCCACAGGTCAACGCAGTAGTTATTAAAAAATAATCATGTTAATAAGCACCTTACAGCACATCAAAACTACATTTGTATTCTGTGTTTTTAAATCAGTACTCATAACTCTAATTCTTATTCTGACTTCTGTATTGTATCTACAGACCAGAAATAAAAGACTTTCATGTCTCTTCTATGGTAATTTTTTGACTTTCACTTGTGTACATTTTTCTGCATCCTCTTAGACACTGTGCCATTTTACCCCCAAGTTGATTAGTCATTCAGTGGGCGGCCTTTTTCCAACATACACCATCATCCTCTTCTATGCTCCGCTTTGATGATACACTGGAGACTGGAAACGAGGGAGGGTCAGCAGAGCTTCATTCACTGCATGCTTATGGGCAAGACACCGCTCTTTTATCAACTGACCCATGAATATGTATGACCATACAAGGGGAGGAAAAATATAGTAGGATTTTTCAGCCCTGCTTTCACAAAATGTTGTGCATGACTGGCTCACAGAACGTGTGTTAACATGTTGCTGAAGCAGCTAGAACTAACACCTGACAGGCCGCATCAACACTGGCATGACATATCCTTGCTACATGCTCAAAAAGGGTAATCAAAAGGAAGTATCAAGGTGTCGTGGTCTATTAGAAAAGGAAATCCTGGAATAAACAATTCACAGACATTCTATATGGGGAATTCTGTGAAGAGATTGCATTGCTGAAGGGGTTACATCACTTATGATTTTACATACCATAAAGCAGTGTTTCCCAACCCTGGTCCTCGAGGCACACTATCCTGCATGTGTTAGATGTTTCTCTCTCCAACCACACCTGATTCAAATAATCAACCTATAATCGAGCTCTGCAGAAGACTGATACTGACTGTCAGGTGTGTTCAAAGAGGGAAACATCTTAAACATGCAGGATAGTGTGCCTTGAGGGCCAGGGTTGGGAAACACTGCCATAAAGCACACATGTCAACCTCTGGTCCTCCAGGGCCAGTGTCCTGCATGTTTTAGATGTTTCCCTCTTCCACAAGATTTAGTTAAGCCTTTAACCCCTGAGACTTTAGCAGTTCCACAGTAAAAAAAAAAAAAAGATAATTAAAATAAGCAACAAAATGAACATAAACGACAAAAGTAATACATAATAATACATATTTAATAAATGAAATATAACATGGGGAAAAAAATTTACTAAATAATAAAAAAGAGAACTGGTATTGAGTTTTAAATTGGCCTTTTTCTAAATTTGTTTCTTTTCAACACCTGTTCCATGAACAAAACTCAGTAGAAACACAGTAAGACAAATAAAGAAAGAATATGGCTGAATTTTTCTGAATATTTTAACTAAACCATCCATTCAGAATGCGTCAGCACTGACACTTAAGAGTTAATAATCAGCTCCTCGTCATTTCTACAGAAGTCTAATAATGATGTAATGATTTCCAGGTTTGATGGAAGGAGGAAACATCTAAAACATGTTGGACACTGGCCCTTGAGGACATTCATAAGAGATGTCCAAACTGTCTTCTTCTCTATCTCTGTATGGACAAAACTTAACATCAAGTCTAACTTTGGAACAAAATTAATTTTTAAATACTTTAAATATGTTTGTACCCCAGGAGACAAGGTGGAACCTGAAGATACCCTGAAGCTGTGTCAGCTTTTCTTCCTCCAGGGGACGTCAGACCAAGACAGACAGTGTTCCTAGCTTGCTATTTTTTCATCAGTTTGTTTATCTTAACTCACCACTACGCCTCCGGCTCCAGAACATTGTACAATATGCTGTCCGTTTCTGATTGATAAAACATGTACTGTTGGATACTGCCCTCATTGACATACCGGAGCCTCCCAGCAATCTACTCCATCTCTATCTGTTTGTGTTTAGGGCTTCTGTGTTGTTCGACCACACTAGATTGTTGTCAACACAATAAATTCTCGTATGGCTCCAGCAGATTCCGTCTCCTTTAGAAATCAATACTTCTAGCTTCTTTGTGTGTCCAAATGGCTCCTGTACTTCCACCGCTAAACAGAACTGCAAACCACAAGACCGGTCAAAGTAAACTGAAGACAGTTTGGAATCCTCTGTGTGTTCAAACATAACTTTTCTTAGATAAAAGATGAGAAAGTAAAACATTCTGGGGAACTGCTACTACATCAAATAACTAGAATTCAATGTGAGCCGCTGTTCAATACAATTAAAGGGCTTTCATTGCCACATGGCCATCTGAAACCATTCATTACACCTAAAACAACTCTTGAGAGCTGAGACCAAAGGACTTCCATAATAACAAGCCAGGACATGAGATCTATCAGTGTGTGATTACAAAGCCTGGACAGTGCAGCCAATTTGCACTCTACACATCCACAGTCTTCTTCTATTGCATTCTGCACTTCACATATTGACAAAAACGTGCACAGTAAAGGATCTGGACGTGCACTTGAAATCTCTGGGTATAAGTATGGTGGGTTGTGTGGATAATAAAGGGTATTTCCATTTCTGTGACAAGAAATGGACAGAGTGACCTGCCCCCAGACAGTAGATGACATTTAAGTAAGTACCCTTTTCATCTCTGTCACCTTCATCTCAGTCCTCACTTTGGCAACAGCTCAGTTAAAGTTACCTTTGAACGAATGGACACCAAGAAACAAACATCAGATTATATAGATTAAGGTATTGCGCGCATTTCCCAATAACTACAGATAATTTGTAAAGCCATCAGCCAAAAAATGCACAATAAAAAAGGGAAAAAAAACATATATAAATTGCACTGGAGTATAAGTCACTTTTTTGGCAGGAAATGTATGTGATAAAATCCATCACCAAAAACAGACATTTCATCCTGAAAGGCAATTTAAAATAAAAAATAAAATAGACTTTATGGTTAGGTGTGCATGTATTGATGTATTTCTACATACAAATGTATATAAGGCTAAACAAACTAGACTGTTTCCCATTTCATGTTTTTGCCCACAGCCCGATATTTTAATTTACTACAGTAGTAGTAGTATTGCAACATAACACAAGTAATCTTCCTTCCAAGATTCCTGAATGACTTTCACGTCCTACTACTCTGAGCATTTTCGCTCTACTTTAATTTTCAGCACTAGCGCCAGTGGTAATTCTAACATGACTCCTAAATATGGCCACAGACTACAAAAAAACCACAAGAACACACTTTAAATGCAAAAAAAGGGAATAAAACACACATGAAACTGGAACAGATGTGTCCTTGCTTGGTGCCATGTTGGACTAAATCATTACTTTCACAGAACCCTTATTTCTCTGAGTAGTTTATATATTTCATGAGGTCCAAATGGTGTTTTGTGCAAATCAGGTTTAGTCTCCTTCAGGCTCCGCTGAGCGTGAGAATCCTTAGGGATCAACAGAACGAGTGTCCTTGAGGCAAAGTAAAGTTCACTTTAAAGTACGTCCCTCAGGGTGTGGCTTCCTCAGAGACTGTGCTCTCTTTAGGACACTCAGTAAAGTACTCCACATGTCCCGTCTCAGCACCACATGGCAAGTGTCGTGTCGCTGCAATAATATGTTGTGCCTCATTGAGCAAGCTTATTGGATCTTCCTCAGAAATGAGGTAAGTGGTGTGCTAAATTGAATGCAATTCACAGTTTTTTTGGGTGGAGGGCTGCTCTGCTATTATATTAGGTAGAAGAGAATTACATAGGCAGAGACAATATTACAGCTGTTCAACCATTACAAGGCGCTCATGGCCTTAGTAAAATCATATTTCAATCACTTCAACAGTCTCAGGTGACTCACTGTAAATGAGGACAAATGAGAAAATTAAAATGACATCCTTCAGTTTTGGGGCCACAGAGCCCAAAGCCATTACTAATTGAAATCTCCACTCACATTAAAGAATAAAGAGGATTTTAAAGAAATCAGTTGAATCACTGCTTAAAGAGTGCAGACCTGCTCTAAGTAAGCCAGTGATGAATTTATCTGAATCAGTGGAGCAGAGTCTGTCAGAGCTGACAACTGTGTTCTGGAACTACACTGAAGGCCTGTGCACTGAGCCTCTGGTTCCGGCTCAGTTCTCCACATCACTAGGTGCCTTTTCACAATCACTAAGTTGATTCCGCACATGATCAAAACACTGAATGTGTTGAACAAGCTGTGCCCCTGCCTCGTGTTAGACCAGGCAGTAACACCCTCACACCACCTAAGACGACATCATTGAACTGTCAGCTCACATTCTTGTCTCAGTTTTAGGAACATTGTAAATCAGCTGCATATAAAGAATACAATAGGGTTATTTAAATATAACATAAATCAGGACACTTGTACAAACCATCTAAATGGCTTCACATACATGAGTGATACAGAAATTGTTGAATCAATACTCATGAAGGGGGAGTTTAACGCATGCTCATTTTTTAACTTATTGATAATTTCTTAGAAAAGGCATGACTCCGAGTTTAAGCAGAAACTCCAAAATGGGGAAAATTGGCCTGTAACTGTTATAACCAAGGTGTTCTGGATTATTTTTGTGACTTGCTAAATGTTCAAGTTAACATGAAAATGATATTTTCAGTGTTTCTGTATGCTCGTGGATAATCTATATAACCTTAAGGTCACTTTTAGTCATGGAATTTGTAATATCTGCTCTGCCCCTTTGGTTAATTTATAATAACATGCACTGTCAGCTATTAAAACAAGCATTTAAATAAAATTATGATTTAATTGTACATGTGGTTAATTAAAAGGAATATGTGGAGATTATTAGGAGATATGATTCCCAGTGATATCTACAAGAGAGAAATGTATTAGGCGCATTTTCTTTTTTACCAGTTGAAGTGACTTTTTTTCAGTTTCATTTCCCCTACTTCTTCAGGCTTAATAACCCACCATGAGAACATTATCTTTCTCTCCACCACATCAAAGACCAGAAAAATACTGATCTGCTGTCTCACATTTCACTTTTGGAGAATTTTACATATAAAGCTGCTGGTTTCACTGCTATGAAATGATCAGTCATTATCAGACATCTTTGAAAGACTAAAATCTTAATGTTTTAACATAAATTATACAGAAACAATACAGTGAATTAGCCTCAGTATGTTGAAGTGGGTAGTATGGGGTGAAAATATGTCTGTCATGAATGGTTTATATTTGGATTTGAAGTGATAATCCCAAATCACTACATCATATTTGATCTGAAAAATGAGAAATGCAATGTGCTCATTTGGATCTAATTTCCACTGGACTTCACTATAATTCTTTGAGAGTCACTTAAATTGAAAGTACATTTCATCCTCACTGAAATCTCCCCACTGACCATTACCTTGGGATATTTCACCTCAGTCTTGAAGAGTAAGGTATGAAGATGTATGTTGAAGCTGTCAAGACACATCCCATAGTCTGCAAATGATGAACTCATTTACCATAAACTGTTACTTTCTTTACTTACTAAAAAAATACATTTCAAACTGACAACTCTCATATGTGTAAATGACACATAACTCAAACTCACTAAACCTCACGAAATCTTTACATTGCACAGGCAAATCCAAAAAAACATGACCAAACAATTAAGCAATAGGCTATTTTCTGCTTCTGTTTTGTCACATTGTGCAAAAGTTCCCCTCATTTCAAAATCAACTCATATTTTCTTTACTTGCAGCCTGAGATTAAATGTTTTCTAGATGTTATGAAATTGAGAAAAATCTTTTATCCATGTATACATGACTCAGCATCACATTTGATTGTTTTAAGCAATTGAAAAGTGTAATTCTTATTAGAAGTTCTAGCAACTCATAATGTAGTACCGACTCATAATGTAATCAAATCATGAGCACATAATGCAAGGATGACTCATAATTAGAAATTACTAATGTCTTTAGCCATAATTTATTGCTTATTTGGATGTAATTATCATTAAGTAACAGCTTTCTAATATAGTACATCTACTTATCATTTCTTGATGGTGCACATTTTACCCAGATGTGCAATAAACATCATTTAGTGTCTTAAAGGGATAGTTCACTATTTTTCACATTAATCTGTATGGGTTCACTGTCTTTACTCTGGTGCACCCAAAGTGCCAGTGAGAAAAGTTTTTTTTACCATATCCATTGCTGCAAACTGAAAGGTTAACTATGGTTAATTACGTAAAGACATGTACGAGTAAAGACGGTGAACCCATACAAATTCAGGTGAAAATTTGTGAACTATCCCTTTAAGAAATCGTTTACTAATCTTGTGTAGTTCATCAGATAGCTCTTACCTAAAATTGAATAACCTGCTGAAACCTTAATGAATTATTGGACTGTGTTGAAAGCATTCATTAACCATAGTTAACCTTTCACTTTGCAGCAATGGAAAAAAGTGATAATGCAACGTTTCTTACAGTATAAGTCATTGTGACATTAAGAGGTTTTACTACATTATAAGTTGTTATATAGCTGAGCTCATAATGTAATAAGTTAATGCATTACATTACATTATTATTACATTATGATCTTTTATTAAATTTATTACATGACGAGTTGAACAGAAGTGAATCAGATTCAGTGTCTAGTGGTAGGACTTAAAAATCCAACTCACCATTGACGACCACAGCGATGTCCACAAAGTCAATTTCCCCACGTGTCTCAACACTGGCCTCGCAGCGGTACACACCCTCATCAGCTTTAGTTACCTGATGGATCTGCAGGTTGTTGTTTGGCAGCACCTGGAACCTGCCTTCACAGAAGAAGACAGAAGGGAGATGCAGATGAGTGAGGGGAGGGACCGACAAACGAACAACAGCATGTGATAGAAGACGAGAAGAAGCCAGATAAGAAAGTTAGGAAAACAGCAGGAGAAAATTGCCATCTCCACTCCTTCGTAGTTAGACTGTCAATCTTCACTTCGGCACATTTACCTGATAACGTCCGCATAGATAAACACTCCTGCAATTACACTTCCACATTTCTCCTGCTGTGGTCGTTGTGAGATTAGCCATAACTGATGAGGATTTCATTTCTCTCAAGTAAAGATATTTATACCCATGCATCGCAATTAAAGCAAAATGATTAAAAAAAATTCGCTTCTTCTTCATGTTTCATCATCATCGTGTCACTGAAGATTCGAATTTCAATTAAAAAGTGTGAGATATTGAAGGGGTCACTCGTTCTAATCAGTGTTCAGGCATGCATTTGGTCGTGGCGGAGGATGGGGAAGCTGTGTAGAGAGTTGTAAATCAGAGAGGAGGAGAAGAAGAGGAAATGAGGAATTGTACTATGGCGGTTCCTTCTATCGCACCTGCCTTCTGTCACCAATGAATATTACTGAGAGTGAATCAGTCCTCTGAGGTGCTCCCCTTCCTCTGTCTGTCTCCTCTTTTACAAATTAAGCAGACCTCCCTCCTGATATTTAACACTATCAGAGACGGCGTCGGGTGGGATCGCAGAGCTCAACTGATAAAAATGATATGCATCGGCTACAGATCAAAAAGGACAGCGCAGGCGCGACAACCTGAGTGTGAATTATTGTCAGTCTAAGCACCGTGTAAATACATTTACTGGAAATAGGCTTTTTTTAATTGTCGCAGTGTGCTGGTTCGTGCGTTATCTCATGAGATGGAGCGTCTTTGAATGTCACCATCCAACGGCTCTATAATCCATCGTCTCAGTTGCTTGTTAACATGGTTTCTATCCAAGTTATACGCCTCCTCCAGAGCTGATGGGGTTTCTATTCATAGGATGTGATATCCTTGTCTTATTGTGAATGCAAACAAAGAAGCGAAATAGCATTTCCTAGAGAACCCTATTTTTTGGCAGAGTATTGCATTTTTCAACGAGAGGAAGAATGGGGGCATTTTGGGACTTATAATCAACTAAATATTCCAGTGTATTTGGCAGGTTTGCATTCAGAAATTATGCTTACATCAAATGTCCATTATTATTAGAGTGGATGTGACAACACTGGAAGATGAAGTTAAGTGGCAAGTTACTTTATGAAGGTAACTCATTAAAGCTCCTGACTATCTGACTTCAATGAATGACCTTTGATTTTAAGTGAAGGCCTAAAATACATTTCCTATGCTCGAGCTTTATTTTGGGGTCATTTATAAATGACTTTGTCCTGTTAGGTTATATATTTTTTAGATTTTTTCATGAATTCTTAATGTAAAAACAATTGATAGAATAACAATGGCTTCATTTCTTCATGTGAAATGACTAAAATACATTAAAAACTGTGTGTTTTATAATTTAAAAATAGACTTATCATGACACTACTCATGCATGTGATCCAACATGTGCTCTTGTCGCCTGTCTTTCCTTGTTGCATCACATGACATCAGGATTTTAAATATGTTTTGATTTTATTGGTTAGTCCCCACTAAAGTTTGTGGGCCACGTTTACATAGATGTCATATTATGGACAACACTTAACATTTTAAATCCTTGTAATAGATTTTGTTCAATGGAATTAAGCTCCTCTAATTCCTTCTAAGATGCCTATTAACATTTTAGCCATCCAAATTTATGCCCAATACCTTGTTTTTGTTTTTTTTTGTTTTGTTTTTTACCACCAAACTATTTATTTGTATAACGATCCTTGACCAGGAAATAGACTGAAGACAACTACAGGGCGTCCCATGTGTCTCATTCAATACATTTCATACATGTATGGTTCTAACATGTATTTCTTTATATTTCAGATAACCCAGAGAATGCATTTGAATAAAGAGCAACAAATTGAAATGTCAGTCATATAGAGCATATTATATAAATAAAAATAGTTTATGTCAAGAAACGTTTATTTTTCTTATGAATGGAGACTTATGGACACCCTGTATTTTGCATGGAACTAGTAATGCCACCAGAAGTCTGTGTTTGATTCAAAAGATTCGGTTATTTTATGGAGGATTCACATGGGATTTAAGTCAAACACAGTCCCCACAATTAATAAATTATTTAAAAAACATTATTACCCAAGAGCTGCAGGTAATACTGTGCCTGGGTAGTTAGAGCTGATGATCAATAAATACACAATTATATCATATGTTAGTTAGGTAATCATTTATAAATAACACTTTAAAAATCAGCTTTAAAAAAATAACACAAGCCTCTCTCCAATCATATTGTACCATAAAAGTGTCACCTATTGCATCAAAGGGAACTGCTTCACAGACTTGTTCTCTGCAAGTGGAATAATTACAGCTTCACAAACTCCATCTGCACTTTCATTACTTGCACTTATTAGACTCTGGCCTTTCACTCTGAAAGTTTGTATTTGTCATTATTTCTGTGTTACGGTGTTAATATTTGACTGGTCTGATACTGAACACGTGTTGAGTCTTCATCAAAGACAAGTAATGACAATAGTAATGAAAAAATTATTAAAGGTGTCATTCCTTTTGGAATCTGATAGGTCACCCCGAGTTACCAACAAATGCTGCATGTTGTGTCCCCTCTGCTGGCTGGATTTACCATTCATAGAAAACTTCTTAATTCATTTTGCACTAGCATTTGAAACGAACAACCTGAGTAAAGGAATTATCTTACAGTTACTATGGTTACAGTTACTGTTATTATGGGAAGAAAACAGTAATCACACTATTAAAATGAGGACAGGAGTATGTATAGAACTTACTGTGGTGTTCCTCTGTGATTTCTTTGTCCTGGTAGTACCACACCACCATGGGTACAGGCGAACTAATGACATCACACACCACCTCCGCCGTCTCTCCATGGCGGAACTCCTGTGGTGACTGAACGTCCCGAAACGTCAGCCTCTCTGCAAGATCAAACAAGATGGAGATTGAACAGTTTTGTTTAGTTTTTTTTCTTCTTTTCCTTCCTGTAAGCATTCAGAGCAGATAAATTATTGCAGGTCTGAACATCAAAAGGAAAATAAAAAATAATAAAATAAAATAAAAAAAAACAACTGCTGTGCCGCCGCTGTCCTTTTAAGTATGACAGATTGGAGACATAATTTAATCTTCAGGCTTTGGAGAAAAGTTGTCTTAAAAAAAGCTTTTCTCTGATTTTCTATCTGGGTTACTTCCTTAAAGTTGAATATTTGTTTTTCATAGTACTTTTGGGACTTTTGTTGGAGGATGTGTTGATTTATCTCATCGTCAAAAAAGATGAAGGAGGCTTGAGACACACTAGACGTATGTATGAGTAACATTCATTACACAGTTGAAATAAACAGAAGCTAATTCCTGCTTTGCCTGTTTCCTAGGGATGTGTTTGAAACCACATACTTCCATCGTCATACTATTCATACCACGTGCTGCACTGCATACTCAGCGATTGGACAGAATTCAAAGCAGGACTGTGAATGTTGGAGAGACGACAGTTACATCCAATCCCAATTATGAGGAAAGAAAAATCAATGAGTATGATTATTCTAGTCTGCAGCCCCTTTTTTTGGCAGAATAATACAAGAACATACATAACATTGGACTCCCAAAATGTTGCCTTCTGGAATGCTTCAATATTAGATTTCCATGTATTGTCCTACCTTGTGACAAACAGGGGGTGTATTGACAAATTGCTTTTTTGCAGAGACGCTGTTCTTGACCAACGCTCCTCGACAAACGCCATGTGATCTTTCCTCGAAGTGTTCCGATAGTGAGCTTTCATGTGAGCCGCGGCTGGCGTGTCTAGCGACGCAACCACCTGCTATCATCTGTGTGCTGTATTGTGAAAGTGTGCATAAATCAACGACAGCTCCCCTATCACTTCTTTCCCTTGGTGAGGGTTCTCAGCATTAGCATTTTGGTGTGTGATTTATGCCAGGCTGCTCCCTAAAATGAGCTTTCTCTCCCCGACTGCACCCTCAGCCTGTGAACGTGTCTGGCATTTCAGTGTCTTCATTTAACTTCAAGGATGTCTTTGCGTGTTTACGTCACTCATCCCATTGCTTTCTTATCAGTCTCCTCTTGTGCTCTACTTTATATTTTCCAAAAAAATGCTGCTGTGTTTGTCTCTCCTCTGGTTCAAACAGTCTGGTTTCAACCTCTTTGTGGTCTCCTGTTTGTATCCATCTCTATTGTAGCCAAACTGTTCAACAAGAGAATCACTAAGGAAAACATCCCATCCCCAGCAACACTCTACTGCACACTCGACGCTGCTGAATTGGCAACATACTCACTACTGACACTAGAGCTTTTCTTCACCTTTTTTGTCAACACATGAGTTTAACAGACTGATACAGTAGGTGGATGAGATCACTTTTTTCTTTTTTTGAAATTAGTGATCGTTAACAACACTGTAGTTATCGTTACATGATGTTTTTTAATTCCGAATTATTTAAGTAGAATAAAATAATTCAGAATTAAAGCTATTTCCTTCATGTTTACAAATGAGTACAGTGTAACCCTAACCCTAACCCTAACCCTCTTAAAGTGGAATTAAGCTTTATTCGGAATTAAAACTCTCATGTAAACAGGGCAATTGTGGACTGAGAAACAGCACGATAGAAATAAGAATGTATAAAAACAAATCAGCAACAATCTACTGTAACAATCTATTGTAATCTACTGTAAGGCTGTAGAAAAGTCCAACCATAATACAAGCTATAAACTATATTCATCACATCAACTGCAAGTCTGTAACTATGTTTGACTGCATTGTCCCTGTCAGAGGAGAGAAAAATAAATAAATAAGTCGAGTAATAATGACAATATTGTATAACAATGAAAAGATGATAAATATAAAGGGCAACTAGACAATATGGATTGATTAGTGTTGAAAAGGGAAGAAAAGCAGAGGGGGGAGTGAGGGGAAAATGATAATTATAGTCATAATAATAGCAACAACACAGAACAATATAATAATAATAATGCAAATAGTCGACTTTGTTAGTATTATTGTTGTTGTGGTAGTGGTGGTTAAATAATTTAAAATTTGGAATAATGCATTTCCATCACTTACTATCAAATGATTATATGAATTTATTTTAATGAATATAATTATGGGGGCAGGGGTTAGTTTTTTTTCGTCTCGCCATCTGAAGCTTTATCCTCACTAGGGTCACAGGGGTCACTGGGGGCCTAATCCAGCTCCAATGGGTGAAGGTGGTGTACACCCTGTATGAGTCTCCAGTTCATCTCAGGGCTGAACATGTATAGACAAACACTCACTCTCACATTCACACCTATGGGTGATTTAGATTAACCAGTTAACCTATCAGTGCATGTGTTTGGATGGTGGGAGGAGCCAGATTACCTGGAGAAAACCCACGCAGACACAAGGAGAACATGTAAACTCCACACAGAAAGGTCTGGTGTGTAACCACTGCACCACTGTGCCGCCCCTGGTTAGTTTTTATCTTTTTTTTTTTAGTTAGTTTTTAGCTAGCTTTAGTTTTAACTGGTGAATATAAGCATTTGTTAGTTTTTAGTTAGTTTTGACCTTTAAAAATAAAAAAATAAAATAAAAGTCTAGTTCATGCATGCGGCCACTTCTCAGAAGGATCCAGTGTTAATAGGCAGATTCTGCTCATTTAACCACATAGCTTTTTCAGGGTTCCTGTGTGAAAACAAACTGGAGGGAAATGGGAAAAGCTTTCCCAGACACTGTATAAGCAACTTTCCTGTCACTTTGTGTATCTGCTAAGCTACTAACTGCTACAGTTAATTAAATGAAATCATCTGCTTTTCCCCGAGGTGCAACAACGCAGCTCAGAATTAAAGCCAATATAGTAAACTGTCGACGGGTAGAAGACGCCGTCCCCATTTGACTCCATTTCAAAAAACATCAACCTCTGAAGTCAATCTTTTTTTTTCAAGGAGTCTTTAAAAAAAAAAGAAAAAGCTTTGGTGGCAATTTTATAAATTATTGCTCCATTAATATGATTATAGGGTAAAAATAAAGTGTTGATGTCTGCTGTGTAGGTTTTGATTGACAGCTCAGACATTTCGAGCCTATATTAATTGAAGAACAGGGTTTTTTTTTTTCCCTGCAACACTGCTCTAATGTTTTTGTGGGTAAGATGACAGCTGAACAAGGCTCCTAAAAAGTATGAGGTGAATTTGTCACGATCATGATATTTACATCACTTATTTATAAAACCTGCCCTGTTAGCGTAGCTTCGCTTCAATAATGATGACATTCATTCGGTGTTATATTATATAAGCTGTCCAGCAATTAAGTCTGTTTATATATGAAGTTGACATTACTGTGATTAAATACACTGTCCTGCTTAAAAAAACCCCGAAACATGCACCTAATAAACCTCATCACATAGGTAATGGCTTGGATTCACTCCATTTAATTCAGAAGCTTGACTAATGCAGAGAGCATCAAGTTTGGGCTGTTTTTCAATATTCATGTGGGATGATGTGTCCAGACTGACCCTGTTCCAGAGGGATGGGCACATCAGGGTGAGAAGAGAAGCAAATTAAGTAATTTACCCATCATGCCAAGTGCCTACAGTACAAGGCTGTCAGTGGCTGAGTTTGAAACCCCATTCTACTGTACATACTTCCATACTCATACTATTCATACTACGTACTGACAGTATGCAAAGTATTTACACTATAGCGTACTACATGATGACCCACAATGCATTGCGCTCCTATCTGAGCAGAAATCGAAAGGGTGAAGCTGATTTCACTTGAGGTCTAAACTCTTGAAATACAGTTTGTTTGTTTGCTTTTTTAAAATCAGGTGAATGTGGCATTCATTTGTCTAAATATCACCTATTTACAGTTGTTCGGATGACTTTGGGAAAACGCTAGCTAACTGTAGTGAGCAATGTATTTCTGATTATTTCCACAAAATAAAACAGCCCTTTCCCTTTTTTATACAAAAAAACAACACTGATAAATCTGGGCTTTTACTTTGTAAACAAAAAGCAAATCTACACACAAACTACTAACTTAACACCACCTTTTACACTGATCCCATCCAGTTTACATCACGTCATGTTGCATCTTGAGTAATGTCAATATGAGTAGGAAGCTCATGATGCATACTCAACATTCTGCCAAATCTAGTATCATCTGGGAACTAGTCACTCAAAGTGTCATACTGCCAGTGTAAACACACTGCACAGTCAAAACGTTAGCAGTTTTGAACACAGCCAGTGAGATGATCTGGGGTGTTTTTGGTCAGGTTGAGGTTCAACAATGTTATGTGTCAATTAAATGAGGTCAGGTGAATATACTGAGTGAGCTGGTTTTTCCATTCATGGATTTTTACTTCCCTGATGGTACAGGTATATTCTATAATGACAATGCAGTCAGCCCAGACCTGAACCTACTGACAACATTTGGGGTGTTCTGGAGAAGACTTCACACAGTCCTATCAATACAGAACCTAAATTAATGGAAATATAGAAGGATTTAGAGTGACATTGCAATAATCAAAACTAAACACAGTCCAGGTAAATATTATTTGTGTGACTTTGGATAGGTAATGTAATACAACATTTTGTTGTGTTTTCATTTTTTTTCAATAACTTAAGTTAACTTAAGCTTAACTTAAGTTAAGCAATAGCACTAGCTTACCCATTACCCTCTCAATATGATCACATCTAAGCTACTCGCTCTTCATTTATACCAGGGGTCTCAAAGTCAGGGCCAGTAAAATGAAAGCCTAATAACCTAGAAATAATGACAACTCCAAATTTTTGTCATTGTTTTAGTGCAACCCCCCCCCCCAGAAAACATTAAATTAAAAAACTGAGAAGAAAATATGGAGTTATTTAATAGGTTATTATCCTTTTCATCCCACGGGCCACATTGGAACCATTGATGGGCCAATTTTGGTTCCCAGGCCGCATGTTTGAGATCCCTGATTTATACAGTATATGCTTTCACCAATGGTATGCTCAGATTTTCATTCATGGAAAACCATTAAGATATGCATCATCCATAGACCACAACAGGAGTTGTATCTTAGAGAAAAGTTCCTCAAATGTCAAGAAGGATCTTATGTATATTTGCATGAGGTTCACCCCTGTCTGTCTATTTCTGATTCACTGCGATTTGCTACCATTTGTTGCATGATTACAAGTGGCTCTGATGGAGATGTCAGTAACCGCTGTGAGGATGTCAACACTTTCCCCCTCACAGGTCATGAATTGCATGTCGAACATGTTGTCGTACACAGGCTGCTGTTGCTACCTGAGGAGTCTTGGCCTGCTCTAGATGCGCACTGGCAGACTGCTGGCTGGAGCGTTCGGCAGGAATTCATCCCCACGCTGCTCATGCAATCTACACCGAGGGCCTAAGTGAGTGATGCCTGGTTCCCATGGAAACAATGGTTTAGGGGAGCCGGTTATGTGGTGAATGAGGAAAAGGCTGAGTGGTGGCAGGTGTGATGGAGGCCGTGATGTCTCCCCTAATGGTTCTCCGGGAGAGGATGAAAAGGCAACCACACGGTAGGAGAGGGATGGTAAAGTGTGCCTGCTTGAAATTTTCCATGCACGGGTGTTGGGAATGAAATTCATGTACCTTGACATTTTCTTCAATTAAAGTGGGAGAGGACTCCTCATCAAAGTCCATGTGTATTTATGTTCTGCACATCTCAGAAATCACCCAGTTTTAATGTAATCTCTTTGCACGTGTAGGTGTGTGCTTCTGCATGCATATTATACTGTTAACCCATTTCCTGTCACTCTGCCACAGATAAATAGAGGACTGGGAAAGGCATAGGATTTATGCGTGGAACAAATAAGCTGCCATTACTACTGCATAGTGGCTTCTCACTGTCACTTACTGTAAGTGTGTGCAGTAATGCCAAATTACACAAGGACATTTGACTGCAAATACCTTTGATGAGCCTTTTTTAAGTCCTGGAGAAGTGATGTGTGGGTATGGATTTACATCTGCAATACCCAAGCCACAAACACATGCATTTATCAACCATCAAAACTACAGGACGTATAAAAAGTTGACTCTCCAAAAAGTATCTGCCAAATTTACAATTGAACATTTTTATGTTTGCATGTGCTGGTATGGATATCGTGCTTTGGTCCATCGTGCGTAATTGCATGCAGGACAGACCCAGTTTTTGGTAGGATTTTTTTTCCTCTCCAAAAAACTGAAGAGTTCAAACTGGATGAAAAGTCTTAAACTGTGATTTTTTGTATTTCTCCATTGCCATAATCAGATTAATAATTTTTTTCCCAGCTATTTGCACTGGGGCTGTGAGTGTATGAAAGTGTGTGGGAGGGTCACAGTGGTTTGCAAGTGATCACCACCCAGTTTTTATCCAAAACTGAATGAAAAGAGTTATGTAATACTGTCAGAAGGATGAAGGACACATTATGTTGTGACTACCTGAGCTCAAAACAATATCACTTTCAATCAGGTGGAAATTATTTGTGGTTGTCATTTTATTTGCCGGTGTTCAGTTTGTTATACAACCAATCTGATCCCAATCTGAGACCTTGTACGGGTGACAAACATGCCACACCCCTCTGCATGCTGTATGTGTCCCAGTGTATATGTCCAAGCACATGAAAGGCTGTCCACTGCAACAGTGCAAATGGCAGGAAACAAAGAGTTAATCTAAGTATTGCAGAAGCAAAATAAAAAAAAAAATAAATAAATACACATACAAATTCATATTTTGCATCACATGCAAGACTTTTCCTCTAATCTTAACCCTTTAATGTTTTGGATGAAAAACATTTTTGACCACCTGGAAAATGAGCCTGTGTTCAGTCATGCATGAAATTAGGCAATACATTTAGGTATGAACTGAAGCAGGATTCTATTGTAAATTTGATGTGTACTTTTCAGAGTGTGTACTTTTTTGGATATGACCCAAGAAGCTCCAGCTGTAATGTTCACACACTATTAAACAGTAAGGCAGTGTATCCACATATTAGATGTGATGCCAGTTCCATAGTCCAATACTGAACTGATGGAGACTCACTTTTTCTTTTTTTGCATGGTCTTTGGCTCAGTTTGCTCATGGTCTGTCAGTGAGGGATAGCAGAGTATGCATGCCCTTATACTCTTTCTTGGATAGGATATCAAATGTGAGGATGTCATAACAGCAGAACTCCACGTATAAGTCCATGAGTTTAGATTTCATTGAAAGAGGCACAGTTCTTCATGAATGCTAATGATAGAGGTTAATTGGATGGAACATGAGTGAGTGTGCTGGGTTTGGGTGCAGAGGGCACACATGGATGAATGGAGCATGAATGCATTAAAGTTCAGTAATATAGATTATTGACACTCTGGGAGTAAAAGGACCTGTGCCTGTGTTTGAGAGGGCATGGTGGACTACAAATCACAGCCTACAGCAATGCTCCTGTAAGTTATTTATACTTAGTCTGAATACTGCTTGGTCATTTTATGATCCAACCAACTCAAATCTGTTTCTCATATAGGTCAACTCCAAATAATTTAATTTGACTGTACTGGCTATAACAACTCCAGTCATGGTTATCATTCCACTGTAAATTACCAAAACCACATTGTTGACAAGATAAACCCCATTTCTTTGTAAAAGACGAAATCTCAAATATGTTTTGCTTAAAAGCACAACTTCAGCTAATGGGTAGTGCAAAAATCATGTTTTGCATTATGTGTTATGTACAACACTGTTTATGTTTACTACACTGGCTCCCAGTCTCTCTTATCTGCAGCTAGATTAAGTCATTCAGCTTATACACATCATAATTCCAATTTTGTATGTTCTCTTGGTAGAATAGTTTTCATACAAGTCCACCATTATAATCAGTCTACTCTTTCTATCACTTGTTGTGCTGCTCTTTTGCTACATGAAAAATATATGACATTTCACTGGCTATTTAATTATTCATGGTCGCGCGGATGTTTAACAATCCATTTGTTTATTACGAGTCTGTTACTTTCAGCTTTTTACATGAAGCATACATTCGGTAATTATTTTTATGTACTCTCAATTGTAACAAGCATGTTAAATGATTTATGACAGTCTTACTTGTTACTGTGTTCTGACTTAAGATAATCCATATTTTAATCCTGTTTGGCTCTGGTTTTTACCTCTTTTTTACGTACACCCCCCAAGCAACTGTAGAAGTGCCTTCAGAATGGGAATCACTGATCTATTAACAATAAATTCCGCTTGTAAATGTGTCAAACAGAAGCCAAATATAAAGCTCACAATGACAGGATCAAATACACAGAGGACACAACCTCAGCATCCTCAATAGAGGCTCAACAGCATAAAGGAACAAGCCAGTAAGGGTTACACTGGATGTCTTCCTCAAGGACACTATAATAGGAACAAATGGCAGTTAATCCACTGCTGTCTATGAGGACAGGACCAGCAATGGGACTGTCTTTGTAACCACTGAGCCACCTCTGCCTCGTAACATTAAGTTTTTCCTCAGGAAATAGTGATGGGTCAGCAAGGCAGGTTACCCTCACTGGCATATCCCTCATTATGCCTGGCAGGATCCGGGTCCCACGGCATTACTAGCTGTCATTATATTTTAATCACAAGAATGAATAACACACATTCTTACACACAAAGTCACACATGGACCTAAAACGCACACCCAGACAGGCAGGGGTAACATTTGTTATAGCTTGCAGCTGTGGTGATGGGGAGAATATGAATAGGCTTGATCCTTTTGACCAAACAGCAATGTGGTTGTTTTATTCTTTTTATGCCATCATGTCAAACTTTCCTCAGGAAGCAGCCGCAGAGCATCCCGAAGCAAACATGTATGTGTGCATATTCTCTGTCAGACTTACGGTAGATCTCCAACACGACAGAGGCCTCCTCGGTGTGACCGCTGGCATCAGCAGCTTGGCAGCGGTAGATGCCTGCGTCCTCGACGATGGCATTGTAAATAATGAGCCTGGACCTAGATGTCTCTGTGTGGAGAGCCATTCGCTTGGAGGGCACAATCCGCTCGCCTTGGGGGTTGAACCACTCCAGCCTCACTGGCTCACCGATAGCTAGAAGCAAGGTCAGAGAGGAAGAGAAGATAAAAACACTGATTATAATGAGCACATTCTCTCTCTTTTACTTGTCAAGATCATATCATAAGTTACAGTACCTTTTGCTTTTCACAATACATTCAGTACTGAGAATTACACCCACTCACACCTGAGATATGTGCAGTTCTGTGTCTATATTTAAATACCACAGGATGTTTATTTTGTACATTTCCTTTTCAAGTTGCCACATATTGACTTCTAACAGCTCTATGCATTTCTCAAATTATGCCAACAAATTGAATCCTTTCCATGCCAACTTTAAAATATTAGATTTCTTATGAATGACACTTTCTTGGCATGTTTGTGCACAAAGTCAGTAAGTCTGGAAAGTGCTCATCCTGCAGGCCTGGGAAAACACAATATAACTGGCTGCTTTACCACTTGTCTGAACATCCCCTCATAAAAAATGATTGGATAGGAATAGTGTTGCCATTAAGCAAATTTACTATTGTGCTGAAGTGTTTGTATTAGATTTTACAAGTCAGTATCACTATCATTATATTGCAGATCAGCTAGCCTATGTGTTTTGACCAGCTCAAGAGTGGCCAACATTGTATTTGGAACTTGTCAAAGGAAGAGACAGTGTGAAATTATATGATTATGACATAATCTTGGATTTACATAGCTAATAGGTCTGTAAAGGAATAGGAGCATATGCAAGCTGTAAATTCCACTCTCATTTCCAGGATTATGCACATATACAAATGAAGACAAACAAAATGCAGACGTGATCAAAAGCTAACTGGTATTATGATTAAAACATTGCCCGAATGTATCATGTGCAATAAGAAGCCACTGGAAGAGATGTTAGAGACATCTGCAAGCAGCAGGTGTCCTTGGCCTGTAAATTGTGATTATAAAAGTGTCAGAAAGGAGAGCCATCACATGGTCTTTCAATCAACTTAAGTCCTTGACTATAGGAGATGGACAGACACTCGTCCAGCCCCATGGAGGCAGGTCCCAGGATTTAATTAAGGAAACTAAAGAAACAGGTAATGAAAGTTTGTCTTGTTTAGGAAAATGGCTGTAGCAATTGGTGATAGATTAACCCCAGAGAGCAGGAGAAAGGCAGTTTTAATGCTTCCTTCTCCCTGGGTAGCTATCAGCAAGATGCTCTTGAGCAATGCTTTTAACCTCCAGCTGTTGAGCACTCAACTGCAAAGAGTAGTGATAGTTCAACAGCTCCTGAGTTGTAACTCAGAGGAGGTAACTTAAGGATATACAGTTATGAAGAGAGAAGCTGTTTTATAGAATTAGTTGCCTTCTGTAGTGGTATAAATGATGATAAAACAGTGGCTTGAAAAAATATGAGGCCTCCAGCTAACAAAACAGCACGCTAACACCAATCGTCATCATCACAATCTTTTCAATGGCCATCAGCATCACTATCACCATCATATCCTTGGCCTGTGTGTCTGCTGCTCATTAGCTCTGAGGCCAACAAGTCTGATGAGGCAATCAAACACAAGCATTGGTGTGTTCTCCTCACAGGGCTTGCCTTCCCACTGGAGCTGCGTGGCTCTTCATAAAGTGCCTGACGTTGCCACAGGCATTGTTTTATACCTGTTAGCATTACAATGTTATCACTTCTTGCCATTTTGCCATTGTTGACAGCTAAATATGTCAAAGTCAATACGGCTTACGTGGTGACAACCCATTTGCTTCACAGATGATATGACAGGATGGGTCTTGTTGTAATGCGTTGCCCTGGTTTTCACGCTCAACCCAGGCTCCCTGAGTGCGTCTTCACAACTGTATGAATAACTGTCACAAGATCTGCATAAGCTGGCATTATTAGAGGTTCTTCTTAAGGCAGAAAAGAATGATTAAATGTTTTTTTCCACGTGTAAGAAAAATGTCTTATTGATCAAACAAGCATGTGAAAAACACTTTAAATAAGACCAAGACAAGCATCAGCTACGGGCACTGGTCGTCACGCCACAGTATTCTCTTTTTTGATAAAAGAGTGACAGAAATCAATTCCAGACACACCAACCATTCTCAACCACCCACATCTGCACATGAATTGACAAACTACCATAAAAACACCAGAAGAATAACTTTAGCAACACTGAAATCAATGCACTGCGGAAAAACTCAAAACAAACACTATTTTGCAGACCTTCTGTGCTGGCATGTAAGAAAAACAACCAGCAATAGGAAAGTATTTGTGATATCGTAAATGTCTCAGCAGAGGAATGCACAGTAAATAAAATATTTTCACTTGGAAATGAACAAAACCACAATGTTCCAACTCAGATGGATTTGTACAGAATATGTGTGGTTGTTTAACCACTTCTTTATCAGTAAATCTAAAGCCACAGTTCAAAAATACAGGATAACATCAGTTTGTAATTATCCCACTGGGTGTATAATTCTAAATGGTTGTTTTTATCCCTTCTGCATTAATTGAGATCAGGCCTACAACTAAGTCTGAGAAACACAGTCCACTTAGCTAAGTGTGCTGGAGAAGCTGGCTGATGATCAAAGAGTCAACATAGAATGAAAGTGGTAATTTTTTTTGTTCTGATTAAATATTCAGGACATTTTATTTCAGGTTACATGGCTCAGTTGGTAGAGCGGGTCGTCCATTGACCGAAGGGTTGACGGTTTGATTCCCACTTTGTTCTAGTCTCTCCATTGTGTCAATGGGTGAGACACTTCACCTTCCATTCCTCCAGTGTCACTCACGTTGGTGTATGAATGCATATGAATGGTCGGTGATGGTCAGAGGGGCTGCTTCTGTCAGTCTGCCCCAGGGCAACTGTGGCTACATGCAGTATGTAGTTTACTACCACCAGAGGGAGCATATGAGAGTGAATGAATAATGACTCACTAATGTAAAACACTTTGGGTGCCTTGAAAAGTGCTTATTATTATTATTATTATTATTATTATTATTATTATTATTATTATTATTGTGGTTGTATGTTCCTTCCTGCTGGAGGCCCTTATTGTTTAGCATTCTCCATGCAGTGAGGGAACGTTATAAAAAACAGCTTTCTGTACAATGCATATTATTGACCGGGGTGCCCCTTGGCACCAAAAGGAGCTGAGTGCAAGCCAAAACACTCCCACATCCCTGCAATAGCTGGCACTAGAGCCATTGTAGTAATTGATTTGGGTCTCCGGGGAACCAGACAGCAGGGAGAAACAAGAGTAGAGAATTTTAATCGTCAGCTTGTTTATGTGGAGCTTGACAAGATGTCATGATGATCAGTTACATATTTATCTTTGTTATCACTCCCATCTCTGTCTATAGTCTAATGTCATGCCATTGCATAAGCGTCGGCCTCCTGGGACAAGCAATGTCACCCACGTAACACCTGTGACCCTTCCATTGTCTTGTTTGACCTACATGTATCTAAATAAAAAAACATAAAAGCTGTACTGAGATTGCCTTTGTAACTGCCTCTGCTTTCTTTCAGCTGCCAACAGTTGCTCTGGCTGTCTGCCACTTCAGTCACCAGGGAGGTTAAACACACACCTAAACACCAGTTTACTCACTGTTGTATCAGTCATGCCGTGAGCATGGATGCACATAACCTGCCCCGAGAGTCATGTGACACAAAAAAACAGTCCAGAGTGTAATTGCTTCAATCAAAACCTTTAATTGATTAAATGTGCCTGTTTTCCGTAATTGGTCACATGTTTTGGAGGTTTTACAGACATTTGAGTGCTTTTGCTTCTTACCAAAATATTGAACAACATATTCTGAATTACTCAGTGTTTAATTTAGTAACATCCAGAAGAGACTCTCAATAAATTAATGAGAAATATAATAAATACATAAGCTTTCAGGGCAGAACACCTATGGGATCAAATTATACTTTATTTGCCCTTATCTGCAAGAAATGAGCAGACTGTCCTACCTGCAGCCCTTATACAAGTTTCTTTTCTTTTTTCCCCCCATTTATTTAGCTTTTTTTTTTTTTTTAGTTCATATTTAGTTGTTGCCATTTTAAACACCCTTTTAATTTTGAGGAAGTGACTATATTCATTTTTATTTCAATTTCAGAGAAGGTGAAACAAAACATAGAATTTATAATGATAAATAACAATAATAACAACAACTTTATTTATATAGCACCTTTTAAAAACAGTTTGCAAAGTGCAGCAGAAGGGCACAACAGCAGAACAAAACAACACAACAATATAAGAACGGCAAAACAAAGTAGAACTGAGGTTGAGTGATTTGAGGTAAACAGGTCAGAAATAACAGAATATGATGATGTTAGATCTGCACAAAATGAGGGAATTGAATGGAATAAAACAGCATCATGTATGTCAAGCAGACGGGATAAAATTAAAACTCAAACAATAAAAACATAAAAATTAAAAGAGACAACATCATGAATCATCATCAAGGTGTTGGTCTCTTGCTAACTGTTATCTGCACACACTCACACACCAACTTACAGTACACCCCCCATGTATACCATTCCATCATGTTATCAAATGGTGACGTGATTCTGTCCTTGCTTATTTGTGCTCTGCTTTGTTTTCTGTTTTTCTTGATAAATAGCAGCATCTGTCATGGCTGCACGACCAGCCTTGGTCATGGACAGACCAAGCACACATGCATTTCAGTTGGATGTGTCCTTGTGCAATGGCAAATGACGATAAATTCTATTCTGATTTTGATGCTAATTCTGATCAGATAAAAGCCAGTCAATAAAAATGTGTTTTAAGAAATTATTTAAAAGATGGCACTGATTCCACAGCCTTATCTCCTCGGGCAAATTTGCCTGTAATTCTATTTCAGTTTTGTTTCTATAGGATTTTTATTTTAAATCTTACTTTTCATTGACTTTAATAACCCAGACCTGCAGTCAAAATTTCAGATTGTGGACGATAAACAACACTGACAAGACGGTGAACACAACAATACACTGAAGCATAAACAGATTTGTGCATGCATCTGAGGTCTGCATGTGTTTTGAAGTTTATCCATCTCTTCAGACTGTGCACTGCTATCACTAAAACACCCAGTGAAGGAATATTTTTTATTAAGTAGCATGGGGTTCATCCTTTCTGTGGAGTTTGCCGAGATATTGGAGAATCTATGCCAGGAGGCATTAAAAGCAAGCCTGGAGATTTGGAAAGGCTCAACACTGTACCTTTTTCCCTTTAATGTGTCCCTTCTGTGCATGTTTTTGGTATTAATTAGGAGTGTAAAACTGGGTTATAATGAATTCCCAAAGCAAAAGGATTATACGTAAACATTTTCTCAATTTAATTTACCTGTGCATCATAAATAGAGATACTTTATAAAGTATGTGTTGCAGAGTAAAAAGAATGAACTTGTGAAGGCCATGTAATCTCATATAAAGATGTTGAAGCGAAGTTCCCTGTTACACATGAGTTTATTGACTGACCTTTCCTACAGCTGTAACAAAGAAGCTCACTCAAGGTTCAAGCTGTAACAAGCTCAAATTCAGGTCCCCTCTCTCTCACATGGTACTTAGACTTGAGTGTTTTCAAAAGACAATCCCCACAGTCGCCCCCTCCCTCTGTCACACTCAGTTCCACTGCTTTTCTCTGTGTCTCCTGCTCACTGTTTTCCTTTTACCTTCCTGACCCCCCTTATGCCTTTGTTTTTTTGTCTTCTACCATACAATGGCCTTGATTCATACCCGCGCTGCAAAACATCTTTCTAGAGCACTGTTATGAAGCTACTCTGCAGTAAGAGGCAATAAACAAAAGCTTTTTTCTGCAATGTCTTGGAAAATAACTATGTATAGAAGATGCAATGTTCATGTATACAACCTGATGGAAGCTTCACACTTAGAGAGACAAAAGTGACATGCATTCAGTGATATGCCTACTTTGTTCTTTTGTTAACAGATCTATGGGGAGCTTATCTCACTGCAAAATAATAATGAAAACTGACATTTGACCTTATTTTAACCTAAAGCAGCCTGTTGAAACTATTTGGAATGTCAATGCTACGCCATCCCAGAGAAAATGAAGTGTTCTGTTATCTTCACGGTGCTACCAGTTATTTCTGGCAAACGTCTGAAACAAAAAAAATTGTATTGAACAGGCAAATTGATTACACTCAGCTTAATTTTTTTTTTTACAATACATTCATCACCTGTCTCACAAACAGCTAAAATTGGTGAATCAACTGTAGCAACTCATAATGTAAAAACTTAAGTGTAATAAAAGTTCATAATGTACTGTAATGGACTCATAAAAAATACAATCATAATGTAATAATGCAAAAACTTATGACATTATGAGCTCAGCTATATAATAACTCATAATGCAATAAACACTCATAATACTCATAAACCAGTGTCACTCACACTGGTGTATGAATGAGTATGAATGTTGGGTGGTGGTCAGAGGGGCCGTAGGCGCGAAATGGCAGCCACGCTTCTGTCAGTCTGCCCCAGGGCAACTGTGACTACATATGTAGTTTACCACCACCAGAGGGAGCATGTGAGAGTGAATGAATAATGGAACACTAATGTGAAGCGCTTTGGGTGCCTTGAAAAGCGCTATATAAATCTAATCCATTATTATTATTTATAATGTAACAATGCCTTAATAAATTACAGGGTTGCTTCAAAAGTATTACTTAAAAATACTTAACCTTTCACCTTGCAGCAATGGCAAAGGTAAAAAAACATGATAATGTAACTTTTCTCACAATATAAGTAATTGTTACATCATGAGCTTTTATTATATTATGAGTTGCTATATAGCTGAGCTAATAAAGTAATAAGTTATTACATTATTAAATTATTTTACATTAAGACTCATTACATTATGAATCTTTATTACTGTACATTATGAGCCATTATTACGTTATGAGTTGCTACATCAACATACAAAATAATTTGTGTGCCTTCTTTCACTGCCATTTTTGTAAATCCATATTCACGTAGGCTTGATTCAGTACAATGGAACTAAAGAGCTTAAAGCCATAAAGTAGCTTTAAAGTACTCTCCTTTTTCCCTGTATGTTTCACCCGTTTTGTTTTTTTGTCTTCTTTGTTTTTGCCTCTGACTAGTCTGCCCTGCTTTTCAGCCCACTCCAGCTGGCAGGACTGAGAAAAGAGCATGTGAATATGGTAAAAAATGAGGCTGAGTGCGACTGCCCGTGGCGGAAAGAGGGCAAACGAAAGTGACACAAACACTCCCTCCCACGCTTTCTGACACCGCGTGGTGGATACTTATCTCCCACCTCCAACACTCTTTTACCTCAAAGCCATTTTCCATCCCTCTCACTTCTGCCATCTGAGCATTTTGTCTACTCTGTGCCTTTATTCTTTCCACCTTCATTCTGTCCTCCTGAGCATGTGCGAGACCCCCTCGCCTCCCTCCTGCTCCTCCCAGTGTGTGTGTACACCCTTGGCTGTTAGCTGCGTGCTGAGTGGGGTTGGCAGTGGTGAAGAGGCAGCCAGCAGGAGGCGGGCCTGGTGGCTGCCAGAGTGTGTTGCCGCCCCACGGAGCCATTGGAACCGGCACCAGGTCTTCTGTGTTGATTCACAGAGGACACCCAGGGGAGAGGAGGGGAATGAGAGGCAGCATGAGCACCCCACTGTGTGGATCCAGTCACCACAGGGTCAATGAGTCACTTACCATATGGACAGAATCTGGCTGTCTTGTGTTCAACATCTCACAAAGAACAATCTTCACAAACATTCGTGTAAAACCCCCTGCAGCGAACCACACACACACACTTCCACATAAAAAAAACAATGATTTACCTGTGCAGATGAAGAACTTGGACTCCCCAACACTTAACTCCACTTTGTTTAGGGATATGGACACCTGTAGTGCAGCTGTAACAGAAAAAAGAAAGAGATGGGAACAAAAGAAAGGGAAAGAGGGGAATAGAAAATGACAGGAAGAAAGGGAAAATTGATTAGCTGCTGGAGCTGTAAAATGATTTTCAGCATTTGTTGCTTGGATAGACATAATAATACAAAATTACATTCAAAAAGCATCAGCTTCTATCAGATTCTGACTCGTACCTTTCTTTGTGCTACATTTTTACATTATTCCTGTTCCTATTGTGTGTCACCATTTACATCCTTCATTCTGAAGGCACTGTGCAGCCAAGATGCAAATATTACTCTTTCTATAAAAAGGCCTCAATTGTTGCTGTCACCGAGATTATTTTCCATCCAAAACTTAAGCTGCCTTCAAAGTTGCTGCTCAACAGAACAACGGAGGATGATACCTTCTATTAGACACACAGCTGTTTGTGACAAGCTTGTCAGCAACTTACACAATGGGTGGTGCTCTTTCAGCTCAGGGTAATGTTATTTCAGTTGTTATTCTACATCGCTACACACACCTAGCAACAGAGGGATGGTACCTTAAAATAAAAAGTAATGATAGAGATGAGGATGTAACTCAATAGTGCTTGGAATGACCTTTACTTTGAATTTGTCACATAAAGCTTTTACTTCCTCAACAACAAATTGAGAGCATAAGATACTAGTCTAAAATGTATGTTTTACACATACATCCATTCACCTAATATTCTGCTGCCACAAAATTTGCAGTGTCAAGTCACAGCGGGAACATTTTGTCTGTGCTGGGCTATTTTAACAAGTATAATAGGAGCTCTGGTAGACGTTTTGTAAGGCTGAGGTGAAAGGTAGTTATCTGAAAAGAGAATGAAGCCCAATTTTGGCTGATAGGAATTTGACAAATGAGAGACAGACAGACAGAAGAGACAGAAGAGCAGAAGCAAAGTTGTAGCCAAAAGGCTCGAGATTAAGACAAGGAGTTTGTGTGATCTTCACAGCAAGGTGGAGCTGTGAATATGCTGGCAAGATGATGCCAAATGATTGGCAACTCAGCACGAAATGGGTCATTTTTAGGCCCAAGTATGTCGGCACAGCAGTAATCTTACCGCAGCACAAAGTGTGTGTGAGGTTTTTCATGAGCCTGTCATATCTGAAGTCCTTAAGGACGGCAAGTCCAGTCTGAATCAAACTAATAAAACACACTCACAGACGCACAAGCTGAATAACACTTGATGTTAATTCTCTGTACAAGACTGGAAATGTAACAACCGAGCTCAGAGGCCCTGTCAATAATTGAGGAAATGATGAAATGATTATCCGCTCCATCTCAGGGGAAGATGGCTGCAGCCAGCAGCAGTGTCACACTAAAGCTGCTCTACGGGACTTAACAGAGGAAACCATCTGTTATGAACATAGGTGGCCTATAGATGGCAGTAGAGGGGCACAGCCACTTTAGCCTGCAGAGGGTATTTAATGATAGTAAGGGGATGTTTTATCACCTGTCTTTATTTAAATACTTAACATTTAACACACAGCTGGTCTCTTTTGTCACATAAAGACATATTCAGACATCCATATGTATAAAAATATATTATCATGAAGAACATTTTTCATTACATCGGAAATGGAAATTATGAAACATATACAGTATGTATGGGAGACGGGGCATATGCTGCAGTTGATAGATGTTCCTCATTTTTAAAGGCTTAATTTACAGGAGATAAATGCAACTCTACATATTCACTTTGAGTTAAAGGTTCAATATGTAAGATTCATGCAGGTGTGTACTGTATGGATGCTTGGTTTTTATGCTGGATACTATATTGTGCTGGGAGCCATTCATTTGTTGATATTAAATAACTACAATTTAAGGAAACAGTGGCTATTGTTGCACACTGTGAATACCTTAAAGGAGAGCAGAAGAGGGGGAATGAAAAAACAGAGTGAAGTGAGGATATTTATGGAGAAAAAAAATACTCAACAAAGAATTCAGAGAACAGATTTATGAAGGTGAGCTGGATGTCAACCGCAAAGATTTCACTGTTTTATTACAAATTAAATGCCCTCTAAAACCAAAACTGGAGGTTGCCAGTTCTGCTGCAGAAGCTAAACACTAGTCAGAACATACCTTATAGCTTCACCGGCAACTTGTAAAAGAGGAAAAAGTTCTACAGACTCTTGTGGCAGACAGGACAAGTCAATCGTGTTCAGCAGCTTTACACGCCAACTTATGCTCTTTCTTCACACACTGTTGACACTTGTATTAATTTTGAAATATCTTACATTAAAAATATATCAGGTATATCAATGTGAAGCCTTTGAAAAATATAAGGTACAATGCGGCTTTTCTGAGGCTATCTGAGACGGAAACATTCAGGTTGCATTTGTGTATTTAAGATGATTAGAATGTTTTTGGAGTAATAATGATGTTTTTATGTTTGTGATGGTCACTGTACCCGATCTGTACCCAAGTACACTATGTACCCATGTCCGCTTTATTTTATCTATTTTGTCCAAGTGTTCCGTGCTCGACCACCACGCCCGAGTCCAATTGAGAAGGTGGTCCTGCATCCATCACTGTGGAACCAAATGGCCTTAGTCATCTTTGTTTGAACATAGTTAATACTTAAATGGAATAGATTTGACTCTCCCAAACAGGATAAACCTTGTGTCTCCTTTTATTTGCTTTTGTGAAACCTGTTTTGCACTTGCTTCTTTGAAGGCTCAAGGACTGCCCTTGCAATTCTTTGCTCAGAGTTAGTAAGAAGGTATGTCATAGGTTAGTTTCTCCTCTTTAAATATCTTGCTCTCCAACTACAGTACTCTTGTTCTTGCACTCTGGTCACTTGATGTCTGATGCCTGTATGCATATGAACAGACCTGGACCTGATTTGTCTTGGTCATTGATTAATGTTCGTTGTTCATTTTAATTTGATGCATCTTTCTGTAATAAATCTTTGTAACTTAATTAACTTAATTACCGACTGTCCTCTTATTTCCTTACCGCAGAGGCACACACTCCCATGTACTATTTCAGCCTCATAATAGTCTTTCGTACTTTGGCCCAAGTTACGGCACGCTGTGTGAACGCAACATCTGTTGGGAAGGTGTGAACATACACGAGTGCAGTGCGAAGTCAAGTATGCTGTGTGAGAGGAAATTGACAAGAGGGCACTCACTGATTGCATGAGGGCGCAGTTTTCTTATTAACCCGTTCAGAAAAAAGCCTGTATACTATTACAAAATGAACAGCCCAGGCAACAGGAAATAAGACTAAGACAGTAACACAAAGTGATCCTCAAATGAATACATTCATTCCTACTAAAGGAAATGGATGTATGTTCTTTCTGTATCTGTTAACTGTACAGCTCCTCACTACATTAGTTGGTATTAGACAGCATCCTCAAGTGCTACAAAAAAAAAACAAAAATCAAAGGATGACTTCGACTATACTTAGCTTCGTATTTTTCTAACGATTGGAGTATTAAGGTTTGAAAATCCTCTCATGGATTCTCAGATGAAGGGCACAGCTCCTGTCCACTCACGCACATTGTTTCAACTAAATGTAAATGATGCTCTGAGGTTGATTAATCATGTCTATTTAACCCCCTGACCCTTCACACTGCCTGCATCTGACTTAAGGCAGAGTCCAATTGGTGTTTTAAGTAGTTTAATGGTTTTCAATTATTAATTGATTCATTCTGTATGTGATTGATCACGTAATAAGTTGCTCACAAAAACCCAGCAGGGCAAAGAAAAATGGCCTCAGCTTTTCTGTGCTGCCAAAGTCATCAGTGTGAATCATATAATTAAGTTCAACCTGGGAAAAAAAAGCCTTCAGTTGGCATTTTTATGCTGGAATACACAGCAGTCCCCAAAGCAAATATACATTGACATTTTAATGAGAACGCTGACTAGATTTGAAATATGACACAGGAGAATTTGTTTATTCAAGACTGTCTCAGCTGGTGGCGACCCAGAGACATGCTAATTATATCAATTTTCAAGAATGGAATGTTTTCAGCTGCATTCACCTGCTTATTACAGAGCTTGGGTCAATATGTTATGAGCCTGGTAGCAATTATCAGCTCCAATTATTAGCTGCTCTGCGAAGTGTTTGAGACAAGCAAGTACGATAACAAACAAAACCATTGATTGCCATTTGTAATGTGTCTGAGCTAGTCAATATCATACATTACTTGCTGGCTTATTTAATGACAATGAGACTTGAATAACCCGACATATAAATTTAAGACAGTTTTAGACAAAGAGTTGCCGGTTCAAATCCTTATACTGGTTTGTTTTTCTTCCATAGTCTCTTTATCCAAGCTTTTTGCTGCCATTATGGAGCTCAGGTGGCACACCCGAGCTATTTTGGACACCACCTAAGACAAATTAATGTGAAATCAATGTGGAGAGCAACTAAATTAACTACATGTCTTTTCCCATATCTAGTCGCTGCAGTTGGCTCCAATTGACTTTTTTTAATCAAGTGTTGTTTTTATTCTTCTTGGGTGTTTATTTATCATCTCCGCTGGTGTGAAAGCTCTGCTGTGCCAGCTAGTTTGTTTTTTCAAGTTTTTCCACATATATGGCAGTGTTGCCAATTTAGCGACTTTATTGCTAGATTTATTGATATTTGGCTATCTCTGACTAAAAAAATTATCTCGCGACTTAGCAACTTTTCGGCTGAATCTGGCTGAATCTGGTGACTATTAAACTCATCTTGTGAGTGAAAAATTCATTGCGCTGCAGCACCGTATAAGCTGTTTTCCTGCATATGAGCTCTGATCTGTACACAGTACTCTTCAGTATTCCCAAATAGACATTCAGACACTTTTTCTGCAGATCAGTGAGTCATGCATAGTGCCATAATGCAACACAACCAAGTAACTTCCTGTTTTTTTACAAAAAAAAAAACAAAGGAATGCAGCACAAAGTAACATCCACCTGATGGTGTTGTTAGATCAAACCAAACCAACTGAAAGGTGGTGAAAGAATGAAATATGGTGAAGTACTTAAAATATAACAAATACTTCTGCTTACTTCAACAACTAAAGAGAAAGAGAAACTAATTTCTCACAAATTCACCCAAAGGCCCAGACTGGACCCTTTGGCGAGCCAGATTTGGTCCCTGGGCTGCATGTTTGACACCTGTGCTTTAGTGGAAACTATCATTTCATCTTGTCACTCGTAAAACTTGGCCCAATGTTGCTCAATTTATATAAAGTTACATACGTTCTAATAAGACAGGATTACCTCTTAATTTCTGCGACATCGCTACTTTTCTTTAAACCAATAATATTAGTTTCTTTTACTTCCTTGAAACGCCCATTTTGCTGTGTAAGGTTAGCGGTGACAGACGTAGCCTGGTGACATGATTCTCCAACTTCTAGACCTGGTGCAAATGCTTGTGCAAACTTGCCAGCAGCTAAGTCAGTGTGACTAAATCTCAAGCAGACGACGGCGGGCTAAACGCATCGCTGCATTTAGCAGCAGAATGAATCCAATGTTTGATGGACAGAGTGGAGAGTGTCCAATCAGCTGGGATGTGATTCTGTAATCCTGTAGTCTATAAAAAAGCCCCATTAAAGCCATGGGCAATAACATGCACTGCGCACAACCTGCCATTGTGTGTTTTCTTGTTACACATGTGTTTTGTCCATTTTTTTAGCGTGGGTGTGTCTGTGTACTGTCTGCTTTTACATGTAGGTGGGAGGTTGCGTGGGCTTTTTGGAGTGTAAATGTATTAAATGCACAGAACAGATAGACCCTGAGGCAAAAAAAACCCCTGCTTTAATTGTCTGTGATTTTGCGGAGGAGTCAGAGGGAATTCTTCTCTTGAGCTACAGAGACAGACTGAGAGAGAGTCAAAGACAAGAAGTAACACAGTGGATAGAGCCAGAGCTGGAGAACAAAGGAGATAAAATACTAATTAGTGCTTTTTTTTTTTTTTTACTCAGAGCCAGTGTGTCTAATGTCTTTTTTTTTTCAAAGGAATTATCAGACAAAAATATTTACATGATGGCCTTAGCTCCAAATGGTCAGCATTGTTTAAAGAAAGAGTATCTCTGAGATGTGCAGAGGTACAGAGGTGTTTTTTGTTAATTCTGAATTACTTATTCTGGAAGACATTTAAAGGAATTTCCTTTGGTTTCGATGGACATGTTCAGGAGAACATATTGTGCAAAATGCACTTTTTAATGTTTTTCCAACACAATTATTTGTTGTCTGTGTGTGAGGAGACCCGTAACCCTGAATTAACCCTTAACCATGAATTATGAGAACCTTAGTCAAGTCGTTTTATTCCTCATTATTCCTCATGTTTTTTTATTCCTCATTAGGAATTTAAAACAGCAAAGTAATTGAAATAATTTTAATGAACCTATTTTTTATGGAGTTACACAAATGCCCACATGTGCTAAAGCTTTGAAGCAAATAAATGTGTATTTATTTTTATAAAGAGTGGTGCACCTTAAACCATCAACAAACCCTCACATTAGATATATATGTTGATAATCCCTGTTGTTTTCTGGAGCAAAGGTGGGATGAAATGTATCTGCCCTATGGAGGAATGTCAGATCAATAAAACGCTGCTTGCTTTTAATTCAACCCGCTGGATAACTAAATCGAGTAAGTACGGTGTGCGGTCAGCTTAGTAAAAGCCACAGTCGGGCACCACAGCCATGACGGCTCCTGGAGCATCAGCCTGGATCACCTTCGTCCTTCAGGGTTTAAAGTCATCTGTTCGCTACTGAAAACAATCTAATGCAGGAGCGGACAACACAATTAGTTACCTAAAGGCTTGTATTAGACGCATGCAAAATTTCATTGATTTGGCATTCATCCCTCTTAGTCAAGATATGAACTTTTAACCCAGCATAGGAGGAAGCTGAAACAAGACGTGTGATCAGCCACCTCTAATGATTTTTTCTTTTCATTTCACAAAATAAATTAGATGTGTCATGCAGCAACATAAAACCTTTTAAATATCTTCCATGTCACTTGGTAATAAAACTTCACCCATTGTGGCTGATGACCATTCATTTACGTCGTACTCTTTACATCATACAAACAGCTGAGATAGCGTATATATTTTCTTTTTTTTTTTTTTAACCCTGTGATATATATTGTGATCTGAAACAAATACTCAGGAGTAAATAACAGCTGTAAAATACAAATACAATTAAAGTACTTTTAAATGCAAAAATTTTCATTAGGTAGTTTTTCATTAGAGTGAGTAGGAAAAAATATAATTTATAGGTTATTGTGTTTATTTTTGTATTTTTTTTCTTACTGGTCCAGTCTGTGTGAGATTGTATGTGGGACCTGAACTAAAATGAGTTTGGCACACATTGTCCAAACTGAAAGCTTGAAATCTGTTTGGTTGGATAATAATAGTTGAAATACCTGCTATTATAGTCAGGACATTGACAATAATGTGGTATCAATAAAATAATTTCTATGCCTGAGACCAGAAACATTTAATGCCTGTTGTCACATATATAGTACAACATATGTTATGAAACAAATTAACATCCCAACTTAATTTAGCACCAAGTTGAAAGCACAAAGACAAAAAATACAGTACTTTACTTTTGTGTACATTTGGCTGACTTGACATAATACAGGAGGGTTCTGTAAATGAGCGTTTGTCAACTCTGCCTGTGGATTTACTTCAAGTTGTTTTGTGATCTTTGAAAGCATCCCTGTATGTTTGCCAATTTATCTTATTGCAGGCTTTGATGTTAGGAAGAGAGGAGAGGAGAGGAGGGGAGGGGAGGGGAGGGGAGGAGAGGAGAGGAGAGGAGAGGAGAGGAGAGGAGAGGAGAGGAGAGGAGAGGAGAGGAGAGGAGAGGAGAGGAGAGGAGAGGAGAGGAGAGGAGAGGAGAGGAGAGGAGAGGAGAGGAGAGGAGAGGAGAGGAGAGTAGGAAAATAAGAAAAAATATGGAATAAAAACACAGCAAGGAGAAATGAAGAAGAGAGGACTAACAAGGATGAATACGGAGACAAAAGTAGAAGCAAGGACAGGAGAAATGAGGAGGAGAAGAAGAAGGGTAAGGACAAGAGAGGAAAAATGAAGGGAGGAGAGAAGACAAGGACAGGGCACGAGAGGAGAAATGAGGAGAAGAGCAGGGAAGAGGAGAGGAGTCAGTGGAGCGTATCCAATTGTACCCACATACAGTATCAGAGCATGTGTACAGTCTCATGCACAAACCCACAGCTACCTATTATCTTGCCACTTTCCTGCACACCTTCTCTGTATCTGCTTTTCTGCTCACCAACTGCTTCCTTAAGCCTCTTATGTAGAGGACATCTCTCCGAATATCCCAAAACTAGCAACTCCAGCCACGCACACACACTCTCACAACCACATGCAAATACACAGCTGCTTGTTTTGCACTAATATAAAGTACTTTGCTAATTACTAAGACAATGAACTCAATCATAGCTACCAGCTGGCTAGAGACACAACCACTTTGAGCCATTGTTATTCAACAGATTATGCTCAAATATAAACATTTCTGTTATTTATCATAATTATAGTGTATTATGTAAAAAGGTGTACTTGTAGGACAATGCAAACAGCAGCTTTTCAGTTTAGTTGAATTTGTCTCATTTTAACATTGTAATACCTAAATTATGCTAAATACTAAAATCCTTTTTGACACAGGTATGAAGTGTAACAGGTTGGTGGAGACACACAACTGCGAGGTAATTTGGCATTTGTAGTTCAGATCAGCTGATAGTACAAATTATGCAGTCAGCCCTCAGGTCACTGAGTAAATTAATTGAAAGAGCCTGAGGGAAAAGCATAATTTTGACAAGACATAAAGTGCACAAAAGTTCACCCAAGTCTGCTCCAAGGTGTCTAAACTGTTTGTTTGAGAATGACTTTGAACAGAGAATGTGATGTATGCAATGACCTACAGTATGTAAATGATTAAATGACCCGTGTACGAAGCACTATGAACCCCTTTAGGGTGTCCTACTTGACCAGCACCCACTGGCATAAGATGCAGTTAAAGTGACTCACCTGCTGGCCCAGTGTTGCCATGCATTTGACCTGGCAGCACACCCAACAAATAGTCACTCTTTATGTCCACTTCAACCCTATTATGCATTAATTATGAGAAACTTAGTCAAGATTTTTTCCTCAAGTGTTTTGATTCCTGTTTAGGCATGAAAAAACAAACAAACAATGTGATTGAAATATGTTTTAATGAACCTATTTTTTATGGAGTACCTACTCAGCTGGAAAGTATGTGTTTAAGCTTTGAACCAAAGAAATGTGTATTTAAGAGGCAATATCAGAACTCTATGAAATAAAAAAAATGTTTAATGCAATATTTGTTTAAGAAGAGACTAATTACAGTCTAATAGCAAATAATTGATTTACATGTAAACATGTTAGTGCAGATCAGGTATTAAGAACAGTTACAGTAAAGGGCTGATCAGTTGATCACTAATCAGAATATTAGTATTTGATATAAAATTTCCTTCTTATTCTGTGCTAGACTGAAAGGCTAAAGTAAATACTGTGTGCATAACCTACACTGAAAAACAGGTCTTTCAGATTGACATTAAAATAAATCATGTTTTTTGAAAAACATAAATTCACATTAGTTAAAAAGGAATGATGCCTATGATGTTTTCATATAAATCAATGTTGATTTCATGCTTAGTACATATCATTACATCATGATAAACCAATATTATATTTCTTCATTTTTATGACTAATGTACATCAGCATGATCATTAACTACTTCATAAAGCATTGCCTAAAATTAATATTTTAAACAGAATGCAAGGAGTTTGCTAGTGTTTCAGTAATTTAATTGTCATTTAAAAATCCAAACTACAGTGCAGCAACACTATATGTTATTTAAGTTGGAGGCAGACGCCAACAGAACTTCTAACACAAATATCCTCACGTACAAAACTGAACATTTCAGTTACTGTTTTACTGTTACATTGTGGAAAACCCCCCCGGGAGAAATGGTCCCTAAAAGTACAGGGGTTAGAAAGATCCACAACCTACAAGAGTTGCATGAGATTCAAGCCATAGGCTGTTAATCCAGACTCTGGATTAAGGTTCTGCACCAAGAAAAAGAAAGATGGCCGTCATTTGCTGTTTTGTAACTGTTCACAGTGGGCGGAGCTTCACATTATAAACCAAACATAATTATTTCATTCATTCTAAACCTGACTTTATTTCAAAGATTGCACATCCCCCATGAATACAATAGTTCTACATGATTTCAACATGTTAAGAGAAGGAACATGAAACAGTTATATTTCATATAGTAAACAAATAACAAATCAACAACCACTGTTCTCCCCAATTTTCAATGCATGTGTGTGGCATGAAAGGGTGAGAATATTGTGTTTTGAGAAGACATCAGACAAAAGAGCCCCCTTGGACACCCATATCCATAAAACTGAACATAAAATCTGTTTATAAGACAAACTGTGTCGGGTGATTTGCCAGACTGCTAAGAAGTGAGCTGCGGGTGACACCCCAAACAGCAGCCGTGATAGAAACGACTGGGATTAATGACCAGGGCTTCAATTCAGCTTTTAGATTGCTTGCAGTCGGAGCTTCCACATTTCAGAGATGAAGAGAATTCACGATATTCCAACTGCACAGAGAAACTCCCTCACACATATTCACAATATAGAGTAGAAGTAAGATATATAGTGTATATTCTAAACTATCAAACACAGACCCCTGAATGACCTACGCATTATCAGTTTTTTTTTCTTTATCCTCCATCACAAACAAGATTTCTATCTCAGTGTTCAGAAACTGGAGCTTCATGCGAGTTAATCCCATTTGGGTGGATATTGTGTTCTTATTTATGGAAACACAAGAAAAAAAAAAAAATGTAAACATCAGCTCAAGATAATGCCCTTTTATCCCAATCCCTTTTTTTTTTTTTAAATAGAAACTTGCTGTACTGGAAATTACACAGACACTGATCCTCTGCATTTTTTCCTCACTGTTGACCATTTCTTTGTATTTTCTTTATTTTCCTCCCTGCACTCTTGATTCCTCTGCATCTAATCTGTATTTTTTTTCTTATCCATTACCCCACCCCTTTCCCTATTTCATTTTGTATAAGTCTTTTCTCTTTTTAGCTTCTCAGGGTACAAACCTTTTCTACACATGGTCATATTTTTACTTTTCCTTTGTTCTGTGCATTAGTAATGAACTAACAGATGTTTGAAGCTATGATAGCATATCGATCAGATATAATGATTAGCTTTGCATTTCCTAACATTTAACTACACTTCTTCCTTAAATAGAGCTCAGAACAGAACCCAAACACACACACACACACACACACATATATATATATATATATATATATATATATATATATATACACACACACACTAAAAAGAATACTACTGTAAGAATGTGTTATTGACTTGTGAGCTTGTAAAAGAAGCACCAATAGGATAAAGGTGTAAGTAGAGCAGCGCTGATGGTGTTAATGAGTCAGTCTGTTGCGAGGATTGCAGCAGTTTTCTTTTACGTATTAATAAGGTCATCCATCAAGATGAAAAGGTTCCCATCAAATAACTGAGGTAATAAAGCCAATTAAAGTGAGTGAACATTTCTCTGAATACAGAATATCTCATTCCAAATGTATTAATGTGAGACTGCTTCTGCTACTTGACAATTTCTTGGATGTCTGCAGACGAGATAACCTTGGTAGAAATGCAGATAATTCTTAAAATGTTGTAAAATGAATTCCAAAATTTAAAAAAAAATGGAGATAAGTTGAATCCCTGATGAAATTGAAACAGATTCAGGAGTTAATGCAACAATATTCCAGCATGTATAAGAACGGTTGAAATAAATCTTACACAAACAATTCAACAGACTTGGGAGCTACACTGTGCAAAAAGTACTGCAGTAGACTTTCAGAGTCTTTGTTTGTTTTGGGTATACGGGAAGGTTATAGATAATAAGACCAACACTGAACATTGTAATTCCCCCTTTTGACAGTGTCCTGCACCTATAGCCCTGTTGACCCCTGCTCCCCTATCATTACCAATACCCCCTCACCTCATCTGTGTTAGCTTCTTCTATCATGCACTGACCCCGAAAACCCTGAAAAATGGAGGTGATTGTAATTGCATCTGGTATTTGTTATTATTTCCCATTGTGTTCAGGTAGTGAAAAACCAAACATCAAAGGACAAGGGCTTGATAATTAATTATGGATTTAATCTCATCTCTTTGCTCAAATGGGACTAAAAAAAAGTAACTAATGCTTATCACTAATATTCAGTTGTGGATGAAAATGTCCATGGATTTATGTTTGTGTATTTTGTCATTTTTTTAAAAGTAAAACTATTGTTATATATTGCACCGGTAACACTTTACATTACGAATCACTAAGAATGTGGTAATTATATGGTAATTTTGAGGTAATTTGGTAATAATGCCTGTGTGACTGCTTGTATCATGTAATTTCCAGGCCGTTTTCAGTGAAATTGAATAAGTATTATAAACAGCTTCCATTTCAAGTATAATACAATGGTAATTATTTGAAATTAAACTGTAGTTACTGAAATGAGCCAACATTTACTTACTCTTTTTGTTTAATTGCATGAAAAACAAGGAGGTAATTTTCAGGAAATTACACAGCATCAGGGCCGTAAAATGCATTATCACTTGTTTCCAGGATTATTACTATGAAAATGACATGAGAATTAGAAATGTCTGCATTAATGAAAGCTGCTTGGATCATTATTACCATGAAATTACATCAAAATTACCATATAATTACCAAATTATTAGTGATCCATATTGTAAAGTGTTAGCATTGCTCCTATAAGAAACAATACACACACACACATATATATATATATATATATATATACACACACACACACACATATATATATATATATATATATATAATGTTTTTTTGCATCACTATGTTGTACATAACAGTATGTGAAACACTTCTTTAAATAACTTCTGATATAACGGATATTTAACTAACTTTAACATTGTTGGACAACCTGGTCCTTGACTTATTCATAAGATCGTGCAGCATCTCATTTGCAGACTGTTGTTTTAGACTTGTGTGCAGAGGTTGTGGCGCTGCATCAACTCCAATGCTAATAGGAGAATCTTTTTCCTTGGTTTCTTCAACAATGAAGTCAAGCAGATGGTGAGTGAAAGGTTTTCTTGTGATGATCCCTGCAAAAATTCTAACTTTCCTGCAGTTCAAACAAGCATTATATATTGATTTTGCGAATGAGGTGACTGGGCTCAGCTGTTGTCTGATTATTTTACCGGGCGCTGCTGAAGAGCACCGAGATAGCTGGAACCCACAGTCACGTGAGGCTCTCTGCTTTCTGTGGGAGGAGGTGACTCAATTGAGTTCGGTGAAGAGTGATTCAGTAATAAAGCCTAAAGGCCTTGGAGGCATTATCTGATTTTGAGGTGTTGCAGAGGGAAGTCTCATAGGCTGCAGGAAAACTGAAGTCCAACATTCGTAAGCCTGGGAGAATATATATATATATATATATATATATACACACACACACACACACACACACAGCACCGGCGGTTTGAAATATTTAAAACATTTACATCAAAAAGCTTGTTAAATCCACTCCTGTACAGTAAAGTGTTCTAATTGTCACATTTAAAGATGAATGGCAGTTTCAGGCCATACAATCAAAATGCAAATAAGAGATGAGTGTCACAGCCTCAAACAGGAGGAATCATGTAGACTCACTGTCAGTAGCAACAGCCTTTCATTGGAGAAATGTCAGTGTTTTGCCCCTCAGATTTACTAAAATGTGAGGTAAGAAAGAGGCTTATTCATTCTGCACCATTTCTTTCTTCTTTTTTTTTGCTATTTATACCAGCATTTTCAAAATCTGGCTAAATAATCACAGTATGTTTCTGGTTACTTAGCAGTAGAGTGTCAATGAAACAGGACATTGTGCACAAGGACATAAATAAATGAGGTAGAAAAGCTACTCCAGCTACTGAGCAGTAGAGCAGATAGTAGATGGGAGTTCTGGTAGTTGTCACTGAGGGAGCAACATCTTTAACAGCAGCTCATTACTGCACCTAGAGTGTGTACTCTTGCTGCTTTTGAATAGTCACATTGTACTTGCTGGTTAGTAAGACTCTGGCTGATGTCGTACAAGGCCATTGTTGGTGACCTGATGTTTAGTTTAAGTGCATTTTCAAGTAAAAGTAAAATATAACAACTTTCAGGCTGCAACAAACACACAGTTTATGGCTTAATTAAGGCGTGTTGTTGCACTTTCTTTTGTCACAGAGGGGCCTTAGCTCTGAATATGCTACACACTTCACAGTTCTCTCTTCCCTTTTTATTTCAATACTTTCCTCTCCTGAGACACCAAGTTCATCTGTACCGATGACCTGAGCTTCTCACTGAGCAGGAGCTCTGAATATAGGCTCATTTTTATGGGACAAAGGTTAAGGAGCAGCAGATGACTGGAACGTGTTGTTTCACCACAGGCTTTGTAAGTGCACTTTCCTTTTTCTGTGGTTTGAATGTTCACAAGACTTCAACAAAAGCCATGTCCAAGATTTCCAGCTCTTCCCTCCACAAACCAAACATGCACACAACTGCGTTTTCATTTCCAACTCAGGACTACCCGTTACTCTTTGAACACAAACTCTTATTTTCTCACATCTGTCCAGTGACACTCACTTTGACAAAATGCAATTCCACCAGTGAGACTGGCCTCAAAGTCTAAATAATGCGTTGCAACATTCCGCTACAAAAATACATGTAACATTTTGTAATGCTTCTGTGAAAATGTTGACATCAGAGGATATCATTTTGAAAATGTGAATTGTGCAGCCATATATGACCAGCACAATGTAGAAAACAAAGGGAAACTGACCAAGTAAAGCAGACAGACACTGCACTGACACCTATTTGTTTGCGCACTAGTGTTTTGAAGCTATTACAGCAGTTGGCATTTTGACCAACTTGGCCTTATGGAGCAAAATTACTTTAAACAAACAATATCCTTCGAAAATTCCCAGCAACTTAAAAAAAAATACAATCCAAAGCGTAGGGAAAGTGTGTGACACAAATGCCACAAGCCATTTGAGTTAGTTGATAAATGTTGCAACTAGGGCTGTCAAATGATCTAAATTTTTTATCAGATTAATCACAAACTTGTTGTGCATTTGATTAATTATGATCACAACACTTTATGTTACAGTGGATTGACACAACAAGACACAACAAGAAACAACAAGAAACAAAAATGCAGAGGAAAAAGAAATGTACAAAACGTGCTAAAATTCACAAACTAACACAAAAAAGTTTAAAAATTAAAGGTATATTAAAATTAAAAAATAAAATACAGAAAATGTGATGTGAAATGTCAATAAAATATCCCAGACATACGCAAAAATATTAATATATACATATATGCAATTAACACCTTCAACAGATTAAACTAAACAACTGTAAACAACTGTTCCATTTAATTACATTAATATTTTTAATGAGATTAATCATGATAGTAGATTAATCAGTATTGATGCATTAATATTAACTGTCCTACTTTAATACACACAGTTGTATTTAGTAAAAAATAAAATCAACTTCACACCCATTAGCATGGTAGCTACAGAAAACGCCGAAAGATACCAAAATAATGCCAACTGGAGCTGATGTAATGACATTATGTTAACAGGACGAGCACGCTTAGTTCTGAAGAAACCTCATGAAATGTTTGTGTAATGCAATCTCTGAACAAGATTAGTGTTGAATGTTGTAATAACCCTCAGCTATCCCATATGACAGTGAGGCCTTCCACTGTCATTATCCCCTCACATCATCTGTGCTAGTTTCTTCTGTCTGCCCCCATGACCATGGACTGACCCTGAAAGCCCTGACAAATGTAGGTCAACATTGCTGTCAAGTCCGATATGACCTTGAAAATAAAGATCAAGAGCTTCTGAAGTTACACCAAAACACTAAACATGATGACAATTGGATGATTTACAGAGTAATTTAGAGAATGTTCTGTTATTTTTTTTTTTCCCATGTACAACTGAGGAATAATGCACCTCGTTAGTCCACACTACCTGTTGTTAACACCAACATCAAGTGAGTTAAGTGGTTAAATAACTTTTAACTAAGTATCTTTCGAGATAAGTTATATGTTGAAAAAGAATGGATAAGATACGATGTTAAATGACTAAATATTTTTAGTCTATTTTAATATTTAAATCTGATTGATCACATTGCTGTGGATTAATTCTGATTAATCCCAATACAATTTTCATTTGTCACCTAAATTAGGTCATTTTATTTTGCACGGGCAAATGAATATATCTGCAGTCAACATATTTGTCCTAGCTGGGCAACACTTTCGCCTTAGCACTAGCAGAATCCCTGATTAATGTATGCTTCATGTTTTATTTTAATCTGGAAGTGCTTCAGTGAATAGAAAACTCCTACTTTATGTTGGTCAACTGAATTTCCATTTTTTTGTTGCCTTTATATTTCCATCCAGAGGTGCTGTTCCCAGTTGGTTCTGCTGCCTGTCACTACAAGATCAGCTGACCATTAGCACATGCATAACAGTAACTCTACTTGGACAAACTGCCTGAAATGCATTGGCAGACATATTCAAAGTAATTTGGCTGAAAATGTGTGAATTATGTTAAAATATCTAATCGGATCAATCAGAACACCTTCATTTTGACACCCCTAAAAATGAGACGAGATAAGATAAGACTTTAGGGGAAATCCTTCACCAGTGTCTAGTGTGTACCAGTGGTATAGGAGTTACAGTATCTTATATGAACACCAGGTTCGGTTTCATGCAGGAGTAGACAATCTTAATAAACAACATGTGACAATTATCTCTGCTAATCTCTTAACACACTTTGAGGAGCCTCATCTTGTAAAACATTTCCATCTTAATGTAAAATTTAGCCCTTGTGTCAGAGACAACACAGAAGCATCAAAAGCGATCACTGAAGCATCTGATACCTCTGTTAAAGCTTTAATCTTAATTCTCATTTCATGCATTCTGCAGAATGAGTGAAGCAGCATGTCTTTTGTTTTTTTGTTTTTTCTTCCCTGCGACAAAGCAATCATTGCTACGGGGATTGAAATGGCACGGCGGTGGGCTGATTATTATCCTGCCACATAGTGCTGGTAGCTGTGACATGGCCATTATCTCAGGCCTGCGGATTAATTCAGCCACAAAGGAGAGGTCAGTGGCTCCTGCCAGGCCTGAGAGAGGAGACTCTGGGGATTATACGAGAGGGAGTGGGACAAGGCAGAAACGTCTTCGTCCAGCCTTTCTGTGATGAAATTCAAAGGTTTAAGGTCAACAGTCTCCCTAATTGCGAGGGTAGATCCCATGACAATACTGGTGCAGGCCATTAAAGCTGGAATTCCCTGCTAAATGGTCTGCATTGTAAACTGAATTACATTCATTTTCAAAATTTTGCAGCTGAATGGGTTATAGCTGGGCTCTCAATTTAAGTATGAATAAAGATCGGATTCTAAATCCCAATTACATTGAACTGGAAATGAATGCACGCAGAGAATATGGTTGGATTTGATGTATTTTGACAATGTGTGTAGCCGTATGCAGCCCCTGAATTAAATTAGAGTTATATTTCACATGGCTCTCATGACTGAAAATGAAAAATAGAGTAGAATGTGAATTAGCATTAGATAACTTCATAACGCAGCCGTGAATCCTCCAACTCAAAAGCAAATTCTTCACTAACTGAAAACCTATGCATGACTGAAGGTGCCAAAATTAAATAAATATATACATAATTAAATAATGAATTAATTAAAACTGCAATTAAATACATTAGTGTATTATTAAATGTGTCATCAATTCAGTAAAATACCAATTAATTTGAGGTAAAAAAAAAAACATATTTCAATTAATTAAGTGTTTCATGGTCCTTGTGTTGCAGTGGATCATGAATTTATTTTATCTGTCAACGTAACTCACCAAAGTCTGTACTTTACTAAACTAAACTTTATTGACAACTGCTAAAAATCTGGATTCTCGCTTCGACACTCCAAATGGAGTGGATTTGATTAGATTCTTGTTAGCCCTGCCAACCAACTTTGATGGGTGAGATTGACAGATAAAATAAATTCATGATCCACTGCAACACAAGGACCATGAATTAATTACTTAGTGAAATAATAATATATGTTTTGTTTTTACCTCAAATAAATTGGTATTTTAATTAATTAATGACACATTTAATAACACATTTATCTAGTTTATTCCAATTTTAATTAATTAAAGACATAATTAATTCATGATGTATTTACTTATTCATTAAATTTTGGCATGTTTAGACCTCGATAATAACCTTGCTTTTTTTTTTTGTTTAATTTCTCTAAGTGACAATCTGAACTAACGTCATTCTCTGCTCTGATCTTTAGATCAGTGTTTCAAAGGCTCAGCCAACATTACTCACTTTCCAGCTTGTCCAGTACCTCCCACTCCAGCACACTGTTGTATTTCTATTTCCCTTTCTACCTATCACCTTTGATTTTACTCAAGTCAGATGCTTTCATCTTTCTCTTCCTTTGCTTCATTGTGCACTGAATTGCTAGTTCACCTTTTTTTGATTCCTTTCGGATATGGTGTGTGTCTGTTGTTCACTCCCCGTCTCTCACTGATGGTTTCATGCCCGTCCATGCGTTGCTCCTGACAGAAGCTGCCACCAACTGTCACTGCGGCCACAGCCAAGCAGGAATTTAGGATGCCAGGACCAGGCGACCACAGGCTCAGATTATGCCAGAACAAATATTACTCAAAACTCTCCCTCTGTCTCCACTCTGACCTGTTTGCTGATCCTGCACTTCATTTATACCATCAAGATCAAAGGGCAAAACCTCCTGTTCTCCATCAGCCGCTGATAAATACATCAATTATGTTAATGGGAGATTTACAACCTTCATTAAACATGGGACTTCAATAAACCAGGTCCGCCAAGTGCTGCATTGAACACACAAACACTTTCAGACATTGAAGAGTATTTTTTAAAAGCATTCAGAGGGGATGTATTGATTAGCTTTTACAATTATTGGGAGGTGGTATACTTTCAGCAGAGTACAGTTTGTGGGTGTGTTCAGAACCACAAGAGTGTTTTGAACATTTGGTATCACGAGTGAGACATCTTCAATTTAAATATAAATTTACATATATATTGCGATATGAAAAAATCCTCAGGACTAAATAACAGCAGTGTACGCCAACGCAAGTGGTTAAACAAATTAATGGGTGACACAGAACGTACTTCTTATAGCAAAAAAATAAAAATGCAATTAATAATTAAAAATAAAGGAATACATAAATGAAAAATACAAATAAATAATGAATAATTAAAAAAGACAAATACATAAAAACAACAAATAAAAATTAATAAATACAATTAAATGAATTAATGAATAAATAAATAAATATAATGTGACTATTGCGCTTATGTACATTGCATGTCAATGCTCAAACAATATATTATGCAGTTCTAGTAGCACTGCTACCATCAACAACTACAAAAAACAGCAGTAAAACTGTGCACAAAAAAGGAATGTCATGCCGACACTTTAATCTCAAACAGCATGAAAAGCAAATTATTAAATGGACAACAACCTGCAGACATGGGAAATGTCAGCCTGAACAAACTGGATTTTTTGGGGGGTAGAATTATGCATTGGTCCTTTGCTATGTGTTTTACTTTATTAGCATACGATGTGGCAACAATAAAGAATAAAAATGGCTAGATTAAATATTTTTGTCCTTGTTTACTGCAAATATGTTACTGCAAACAATACATAATTATCAATATTGATTGAAATAAAACACTTTTTTCAGCTATATCTCCCAATGCTACAGCTACAGAAACCTATTTGTAGGTAAATTATGTTAATGAATCCTGTTAATCTTATTGATATTCAGTATCTTCCACATCAGTAAATGTAAGACTTCAGTTCCACAGAAACCAGGATCTTCAGAAAAGATTCTGAGGATTGTGTTTTGGTTGAGATGACACATGTGGCTTTGAATGTACAATTACTGTAGAATATTTTCTCTTAATATGAAAATACATAAACACATAACTGAGAATTAATCCATGTAATTTCACCTAATTACATTTAATGTGAATTTGAGAATACTACATGTGTAATGAAGCTTAGAAAATACATTTTCAAATGTTTTTTTCTAAATTTTAAATCGGTTTTTACACCTTTAAAGATATGCTTTGAAAGCAAACAAAATAAAAATAAAAATCTAATAAAAAAAACAGGTTTTAGAGTTGCAATGAGCTGAGGAACACATTCACCTGTTTACATGCATAATTTGTTTGGTACTAAATGAGATTATCTTCAAAAATAAACAAAGACGCAAACATTTTGATCCAAGTTAAAACGTAAATGATGCAGACTGATTGAACCCTTTTTACCTGATAGCGGCTCTGTGATCATAAATCAAGGATGGATGAATGGATCAACGTACAGAAGCTCAGCTCTGGCATTTTAGTTGTCACATACTTTTTGTGACAGCTGCAGTTAATAATCTGATAGATCACTCAGTCTGCAGGTAGCCCACAATATGTCTGATAGCTCTGAACAGTATTGTGGCACTGAGCATTTGTAGTGAGCACATTAAAGAGGAGTCTGTCACCAAACTCATGGGTGAGTACGCACATACACCCCCTCCCTCCCTTTCTCTGATGGATGATAGCTAAGTGTGTGTCTGCATACATAGTTCGGCTCTGCATGGCTTTCAATTAGAACTGTCAGGAACATGCACTCAGCACCCCACTGTGATAAAGGTAAGCAAACAAATCAATATGCAATGATGGAAGCATTCCTCTAAAAACTAACAGTCACTCAAAAAAATACAGATATATTCGTTATATCACATGTTTTCTGCAACAAATGCATAGTAACACCAAGTTAAAGTATTAATTTAACATGCACAGGCCTAAGGCACATTTCAGATATGTGCAAATAAATATATATTATATAAAATCATATCCACACACAGGGACACATGCATAAAGTATGTGACAATAATGTACATCAACGCAATCAAACACACACAACATATACATGGAATACACCACTATGAGTGCCCCTGACTTGGATAATTGTCGCTGCTGTAACTCAAAAGACAACATATCCCCCAGCTTTAGAATTAGCATATTCATTATTTAACTGGGGAGCAGCTGGCTAATTGGCAAATGAAATGCCTTCAATAATGTTCACATGAGAAGCTGAATTTGATTAAACTGAATCTGGGGAAAATACCAAAAAAGGAAATGAATATAAATGAGCATGTGGTAAAAAATGATAACTTTTGGGACATGAGCAAAGTGACAGCCCATGTCATAAGTGCTGCCATTGCACAGATGTACTGACTTTGCTGTGTTTGTGTGCAAATAAAGTGGCGAAGAGTCAACAGAAATGCATCAAACTGAGCCGACAATTACTGCCGTTTCCCATCCAGCGTCAGTGGCAAATCTACGAAAAAACAAGAGTAATATCAGTGCTCAGCTATGGTGCAGGTACTCCAGTTTTAATGGACTCCCAAAGCCAACTGACTCATGTCAGCTTTCTAAATCAGAAGGGAGGGGGTCGGATGGGCTCATAAAATGCCCCCACGATTCTCGTCTCTGCTCATTCGAGTTAATGACACACACTCTCAGGCCATATATCAGGGTCTGCTTGATCCTGGGTAAGGATATTAAACTTTGATGGGTTCCCACATTCACTAGTCCTCTGCCTTCTTTTGCAGAGGACAGTGCAGGGTACATTCAGCTGATACACCCAACTGATGGCAACAACAAACTACTCATACACACAGACCTAAGTGTCGGCGCCAAGCTGACAGAAGACACATCTTAAAACACTTCACATCCATTTTGGCAATTTTTGTTACATGTCATCTGTAACAAAAGGTGACGCATATGTGGCACTGAGTGGTGGGGAGGTAGAAATATCAGGCTGCTGTACTGTGGGGATGTAGCATTAGAAACTAGCGGGGGCTGTCGCTATATCAACCTGTCGCATGATGACTGTCTCCCACTAACACTCTAGTGTGGCTGCTGTTGTGAGAAGGCTATACATGGCAGCAAACCTCAGGATGCTGCTGTGTGACAGAGACGACTGGGTCAGAATTTGAGAAGCTGACCGCTGTGCTGCTGAAAAGCCGCCATCAGACAACAAGTTTATTGATTGAGAGATGGTGACTCAGGTGTTATCTGTCTGCTCAACTTTGGACAAGTTGTTTTAAACTTACAATATAATGAGTATACCACAGGTGTCAAACATGCAGTCCGGGGGACAAATCTGACCCACCCAGGAGTCCAGTCCAAACCTTGGGATGAATTTGTGAAATGCAAAAATAGCTATAGAGATATGAACAGGGTTCACAGTCAGATACATTCAATCTCAAGTGGCTCAGACCACACAATAGTATCATAATAATCCATAAATACTCACAACTCCAGATTTGTATGCACCATCACAGTTGGCAACAACAGCATGCAAGGATGAATCACCTTAAAAGTACATATCTTTCATAAAGAAATGCCATTATACTCATGATGAAACACTAAAAGTATATAAATGTATGATTACAACAGCATAAATAATATTTTTGAGAGCCCCCCCAAAAAGTACAAATCATATTTTCCATGAAGGTCCACAGTCCCTCTGGCTCCATGTAGTTCACAGTCTGTTTACAAAATGTCTTTTTCACATCTTGTGGATAAATGCATTAAATAGGTAGCAAGCACATGAACTACTCCAATTGTTAACAGTTAATGTGACTTTATGGCAAGCAACAATTTGGAACTGTGTAAACGTCTGACAAATTGGGTTATTGACCATTTTTCCACTTGTAGACTAAACTTCTTGTCCCAGAACTGCCTTTCTGTGTCTTCTTATTGTAAATCAATATAGAGCTTTGAATGCAGTTAAATTTTTTTGTTCAGTTTTGTTGTTTTTTCATGCCTCCACAATCCGCTACCCCTTACCACTTAGCTCTTACATAAACCTCAATCATGAAGAATGAAGAGGCAAAGTACTCTCATGTGTTGTCATATTGTATTATCAAAAACACAACCTGTGAAAACATTTAGACATTTACAGGAGTAGGTGAAGAGAGCATTACCCAAACAGTACATCTGCATTTCCCTTGATTACAGATTTGTTTATTAATAGTGTGAACAAGTCATACAATTAATAGCATTTCACCTAATTACACAACCCATGTATTCCTGTGGTGGTAAATGGCAAAAGAAATAAAAGAAACCAGATATAGTGTTAACACATACTCTGTATAAAACTTCATCATTAAAGCAACAGTATGAAACTTTTGCTTGCAGGGTCAGCCTAAGGTCAAGAAGCAGTGCTGTGTGTTATGACTATTGTAAAATCTATATCTCTGTAATATTTGCACATTTATTGACAAGCCACAAACTTCCTGAGGCAAATATTATGTGTTCAACCATGTCTTCATGCCAGGTAAAGTAGCTGTACAGCATTTTATACAAACAATATTATTTAATTTATTTTTTTATATTAGAAACAAAGCAAAATGACAGACCTAGACAGACCTACTGTATACAATTGATTGCTCACAGTTGTACTGTAATACAATGCTGTTTGTGTGGCCATTATATTTATGTTGTAACTGAAGATTAATTTACATTAGCCTCAAACATAGTAAGCTTTACAACTACTAGTCCAACAGTAGCATTGAGTATGTCTCCATGCCTGGAAAAGCCTAGTCTGTTATGTGAGGGGAAAACATGAATAACATGAATATATATATATATATATATATATATATATATATATGTATATATATATATATATATATATATATATATATATATATATATATATATATATATATATATATTAGATTAAGGAACACTGAGCTGTCGGAACAATAGGATTTCCGAATAATGTTACAGTATTATCCCGAAGGGGTTCCTACCCAAAACCTGAGGTTGCATAGTGCCAGTGCAGACGACACTGTGGAGTGACAAGAGAAGTGTTAGTGAACCTATTGTGAGTTGTTTTACCACCACACAATGACCTTGAAAATTTCGTTTGAAAGCTGAAAAATTCCATAGTGATTATTTAAAGTGCCATTTAATGCTATATTACACAATCACAAATAGTGAAAGCATTTAGAGCACTCATCAGGGCTTTTATGTTTGGTTCTGAACAGCACTTAATTGTATGCTGGGGGCTGAATGTTGAATTAGCTGATTGTGACGACCCTTTTGTACTGACGGCTGACTGGAGTCTCTTTCTTCACAATTGCTGGCAAAGGCCCATACAAGCATGAAGTCCCTGCTGGGTTTGTGTAAAATGCACACACCCCCCTTCCCTCTTCTCTCTAGTGTCACTCCTTGCTTTTACCCCTTCTGTTGGTGTTGTTGCTGTTGATAATAGTATTTGTAGTCAGGCCATGTGGGGACAGACAATATGGGCTCTTGTAGCTGCACCACAGTGACCTGGAGACAATGGTCCTATCCTGGGTGACTCTGGTGTTATGCAACAATTGGTTAGTCAAAACAACTCTGAGGCTACGTTCAGACGAGTTCGATACAGGTTTAGTTTTGAAACCGTGTCAAAAAGAAATTATGTAAAAATTTAAATGTTTCAGTAAAAAATCTGCATCAGCATGGGGGCAAAACGCTTGCTGAAAATGCAATTCACATGCCACACCCCTATGAGTGCTGTAAGATAGTCCCACTGGATACAAGAGAACAATAGAAGGAGTGTGCATGCGCCCACATCCTTATTCAACCGGTGCAACACACATGTCGGACACAAACAACAATAACACTGCAATGCATTCACCACTGCAACTCTGTTGTTCACCATTGTTTCTGTCTGTGACGAGAATGAACGCTATGGGTGAAAGGCTGGTGTTTTTTCCGGTGTATGAAGACACATGTTTTACTCATCAAGATAGGTGTGGATACGGCACCGTCTCCAGATCTGCCCACTTTGGGACCCATTCTCCGAACATGTCGTTTTGGGGTACCCATGACACTGGTCCCATTTTGATGAAAGGCCAATCCATGAAGAAAGTAGGTCGATTTCACACAAATTTATTTCCGTGTGGATAGGGCATGAATCTCTTCGTTTCATTAGCATTGGAAATGAGCTGCAGCACCAGGACTTGTGGCAGACGTCAATGAAAGCACTCATCAAAAAGGTGTCCTAGGGATGTATGCATTAGGACTCTTCATGTAATACGAGAAGTTGAGTATAATAGACATACTGTATCACCATTCAATCATTTCGAGTGGGCGCTCAAAATGATTGGATGGTGTTTTTCAGCCTTGTCCGTTCCACAAATTACTATTCTAGTGCATTTAATTAATTGGTTGGAAAGGAATTTTAAGCTATACAGTAAAAAAAAAAAATGCTCCAAAAAACATCTTGCACCCCACCTTTAATTAGAGGTTTTTTATTTTTATAGATGCCTAAATGTAAAAGAACAAAATAAATGTAGACTTGATACAGATGAATAGAGTATCTTCCAACAGTGAACCACAATAACAATAGAATATATTCCTCACTTAGATCCCACCTAACACTGGTCTAATGTCAAACACAACAGGGTCTAAACTTAGCCCAGCTTATTTTATATATATATATATATATATATATATATATATATATTGGTAAATTAGTTTGGGTCAGTGTGTGGTCTTTTGTAATTAGCTAAGGGAAATCACTGTGACAGAAGTAGAGGAAAACCAGAAGAGTTCTACTTGACCTTGTGAAATCTATTAGATACTTATAAGTTATTAGAATTTATTTCATTTATTTAGCTCTTTTCTATGAAAGCATACTCAAAGCACATACAGTGGATCCATTATTCATTCACTCATACATTCACACTCTGGTGGTGCTAAACTACATATGTGCCAATAGCTGCCCTACAGTATCCACATAGACAGGCACCCTGAGCAATTAAAACATTTCTAATTAATTTTCAAATAGTAACATGTTAATTTTGAGAGCACTTCATCAACTGAGAAATATTTTGTGCAGCAGCAAGAAAGGTGTGCTCGTTTATGAACATCACAGAGGCAACAGTTGCTGAGTCTGTTCCCACTGAAACATATTGACTATTGCTGATACTGCTGGAGCAAAACACTATCAATGGAAATGAAAATGTGATTTCAGTTCTCCAGTCAACCATCGTCTCACTTCTCAGCGTTAATGAGCTGTGGATTTGCCATCGTTATCAATGACCCGGGCTGCTTAATTATTCATACTCTGAGTGTTCGTTCTGCCATTGTTGCCTGGAATCCTACTTCACTTTTTCCTTTTCTTTTTCTTATTCTGCATTTAAGAAATTCTGTTTACATGCAGCCTGAAGGTGTGGTGAATGACAGCTTGAATAGCAGAGTTTGACTGGGTTGGGCTGAAATTTGTGTGCGCTTGTTGTGCATAAGCTCCTTGATCGTGGGGAACGGAGGAGGAATTTAAGTCTCTGCTTTTTTAACATTGCAAAACATCACTACTGTGGAGCATAATGATGAGTTTGTGTGCGCAAAATATGGGTCAAACAATAAGTAGGAGGAGGTTCGGACCACATTAGCTCTACAAATACTTGATATGAAAGGAGCCATGGTCTGCAGCTATGGGGGCTGCCTTGCCTCACATACAATTGATGAATAAATAAAAGTGGCTAACACAAGGGAGGCCTAGATTTCACGTATGCTACATCCTTTCATGATCTCCAAAAACATTCTAATATATCCTCCTCCTCTTCTTTCTCTCTCATCCTTTTTCCCACCCTCAATTCCTCTTTTTAGATTTCTTTTGTTTCCATAGAAACTGGGTCTTGTCCCATGCATTCTTCTCTCATGGCGGCTTCCTTCCCCTCTGGAAAGGCTTCTGGAAGAGTATCACTCCTTCCAAACAAGCAGTAGCAGCAGCAGCAGCAGCAGCCTTGCCTGCAGCTTACAACATCTAATGGGAATTTTCTTCCTTGCTGCCGAGATCCATCCTTCAAATATGGGCAGTAACGTGACACAACCATGTACCGCCCTGCTATACGTGTACAGTGGTTTATTATACTGGTATTACTCGAACTTGGCCGTGTGTGTTATGTAAATCAATGAGACACAGCTTGTGTATGACTGTGGAAAGCTAGTGGTGTTAACATAGGTTTCAATTCAGGAAATCGATTGCAACCACAATCGTTTTGACTATATTCTGTTCATAGATGTGTGGAAAATGACGTGACCGCAGCATATCAAAAGTAGCACATGGTCTGACCACACTGAAATGAAAGGCTGTGATATTTAGCTGAAAATCAATAACCTGAGTCAGACTGGATAAGTTGTGCTAAATACGTTTCACTGTATTGAATGAATTGCCTTTTTAAAAAAAATAAAAAATAATGAAAACTGAGTCTGATTTAAACTCATGTCAGTTTCACAGAATTTCTAAAAATCAACTTGTAATTTTATGAGCTGGGTTTGATTTGCCTCTGGTATATGCATTCCTGCCTCTGCTGAATTATAGGTATCCCATGTAGGGGCTAAAGTCATCCATAACATAACGATTAAAGATGGGAATAGCAAACTCGTCCCACTTTAGAACCAGCTGCAAATGGAATCGCATCCCTTCAAATATATAAATTCTGCTCATCGATGTTGGTATGCTCGTTCTCATTAGAACCATGCTGCCTCTTACCCTCACTCACTCACTCACTCACTCAAACATAGTACACTCAGTTCTTGCGTGCTACTGGGAATTGTGTTAAAAAAGAGGAAAATATGCTGTCTCTAAATTTAACACCAACCAGATCCAAAGAGTGATGATGAGTTGATGTTTTATGATGCTCTGGCTGAAAACAGTAAATGTGAAATGTGTGTTTTACTGTACAGTTAATAAAAGCAGCAATGTTGTTAAGCCTTTGTATATTATTGGACAATGTCACCTCACTCTTTTTCAATCAACAAAAAACACTCATTCACTATTTGCGACTTCAAAATGTCTAGAAAATGTCTCTGAACCACTGTCTAATGTTATACAAACCAACAGGCATTTTGACTTCACTGAGGTGTAAGATTGACCCCCTATTTCATGTTCATAGAAATGACCAAGAACAGTAACTTGCCTGGTAAAGTGTTAAACTGCATATAAAAGATTTTAACTTTAATTTTACTGTCTTTAGTGACATACTCGCTGAAGCCATAACACTTTGTTGCCCACACAACGTGAATTTATTCTTGACAGATAAAGTGTGATTGAGGTTTGGCATATAATCATTGTAAAGGTGTAATATCATCATTGCAAGTGTATAAATAGGAATAGAAAGAAAAATGTCTCTGAACATAAATTCATTCTAAATTTACAGCCAGCGTATATTACTTAATGCATGTATTGTAGAATAAAAGCTAAATGTGTAATTTCAAGATGAAGTTACCTATAAATAAGCACATATATTATACCCACAACAAAATATATATCCAAATCCATTCACAATAATATCAGAAATATCAATAAACTGCAAATACTGTATGTGCCTGCTGAATGTCGGTGAGTGGTGCTATCCATGGTACTGAAATAGGATTCAACTCTGGCATTGCTTTGGGATGTGTGACCACATTCACCATGAGGGACGGACAAGACAAGTGGAAATAGTCACTTGACGATTAACAGTAACATTTCTACAAATGCAATGGCATACTTCAAGTGGTAAAATTATCCAGAATAATTCTCAAATAATTGTTTACAGCTGCGATAAATAGTTTACCAGTTCAGTGTGGATAAAGATTTTTTGTCATGAATGAAAAATGTTTTTAAAAATACACAGGCCCTTAACTTTTCACAAATGTTTGTTAGTATGCATGCATTATAGACTGGTAATCCATCAACTTTTATCTCACATGGAAAAAGAAACAATGTTGGGAGCCATCTTTGCACCAAGAGGATTGTTGATTCAGTCTAAGACCATGGATGGGGAAGCTCAAATTAATTAACAAATTCTTATTTACAATGTGCCCTTTATCCAAAAAGGGCAAAGCTGCCAAAGAAACCTAATGGATGAGATGGATGTTGTGTTTTCATGCTAAAATTGATTCAAGAATCTTGTTTGTGTGTTGGAAATAGTATACAGATTGGTTCTTCTATGGTAATTTTGTATGAGCTGAGCATAAACAATGACTGAAATGAGCGGCTCTGTGCTCAGGCCTCCGCAAACACGCTGACATTCTTAGCTCTGGTGGTGAACAGATCCACAGTGGATGTATGAACTTCAGCAATAAGGCCAGACAAAACTTTTCTTGTTTATTTTAACTGACCCTGCTAATAGCAGAGGGCCTGAAGTAACCAAGAGTGCATTACTGGGTCACAAGCTTGACTGGCCTCCAGATTTTTTTGGATTTATGGTCTCCCATGGTGAAGTTGTTGGACTTGAGCTTTAGCATACTGGCCCAATGAGCAGGTCAATTAGGTGAAGAAGGTGAATGCCAGTTGGAGTCGAGCTAGTGCAGTCCAGCCTGACGAACCGTGGTCACTAAGGTCTTTAAATGGGCAACCCACATTCTTCTAGACCAGACAGGCAAAATAAATGTTTGACCATGCACTACAAACTGGACCATTATGCCTGATGTTGCCTTCACATTTCAGTGAATTGAGGAAGTGCTGATTTGAGGCAGCATAAAAAAAAAAACTACATAGCTGTCTTCATGTTGAATGTAGCTTCACTTTGTGCTTTTGACAGACAGTAAAAACACATTCAGCATATTATTTTGGCCTGATTTGAAATGAGGTTTGGGACCAAGATGTTTTTGACTGCAAAGGAAAAGCTAAATCAAGGACAGACTAGGGATTGTATACTAGCTAACTTTGCCCAATCACATTTCTGACACTATTTGACAGTGCTATTGTAATTCAGTGAATGGGATTATTGTTGTCGATTATACGTATGTTAAGCTCACACCTGCAGTATGAACACTGAACATGTGTGCCTTTTGGCAGCACGCAGCAGGGGCGTAACCAGGTTATTAAGGGTTTAACCTATTTTCATTCAGCTCGTGCTAAATGGATAACAACCGCCACTGAAATGGATTTCCATTTGATCCTAATTCACAAGATCATGCCTATGCACCATCCTCTTACCTCGATGGTGCTCATTTCAAAACATCTGTCTGCATTCTGCAGACAGATCCAATAGAATGATTTCAATAGAATGATTTCATTTTATACGCTGAATATGGAAATTGTTGGGTGCTTTTCAGTCACACGACCCAAAATATACACAACTAAATAGAGTGCCATGATGAGATTAAATAATTCATAGTAATTAGAAAATCAATCACTGCCAGTATGCCCTCAATCTGCTGTTCTGAAGCCAGTGGATAAATATGCAGATAACAAACACAAACAGGTACAGCACTGGAGGAATTCTTTGTGACACTGCTTCTAGTTTGGTACAGATTCAGAGATTTATAATGCGACACCACGGCATGTTAAAAGGTTCGTATATTTCATAGTCAAAGAAATGCATCTGAGCTAACAAATTAACATACTAACCTCTCAGACCTTTGAGTGTGACAACAGTGATAAGAGCTGTGCCGAGTGGAAACTGAAGAAGCAATTAAAAAAAAAAAAAAATGACAAGATTTTGGCTGGTGATGTTTTAATGGAAATGTGCAAAGCGGTCATTTATAAATAGAGTGAGAATATTTTTTTCCAAGCCATTTTATGATTGGGTTTTTAGTGTTCTGAATGTTTTTGTCTCAGGTGAATATACTGGACATTTAGATATTGGATCCTTCTTTATATATTTTCCCTTTCAGGCCTGGTCCACACATACATGGAGAGGTTGGAGATATGACTCATACTATACAGTACATGATGACCTTTTGTACTCACACATTTTAGATACTAAAAATAGGCCTTTTAGATAACTCTTGCAAACAAACCAAAAAAATTTTAACTATGTAAGCTGTGCTTTGGCCTATTATCAGTGTGAGTTGATCCACATTTATACATAAAGAGTGTGTTCACCCTGGGGATTCATGGGTTATAGATGCCTTAGTTTTTATGTTGTAGTGTATTTGTGCATACTGTAATGCAGGGGTGTCAAACATGTGGCACTGCGGTCAAATCTGGCCCCCAAAAGTGTCTAGTATGGCCCCTGGGAAATACAAAAATGATAGTGAATATACTGATCATTTTATTTCAGGTTCCACATACAGATCAAAATGGGTTGGATAAGTAAAATATTATTATAATAACCTATAAATACAACTCCACATTATGCTCTTTGTTAATTCAAACATTTTCATGTCATTTTATTATATTTACAATTAACTATTATTCCACAAAAAAATAACCTGAACAGATATGAACATTTTGAAATGTTTAACAATGTTCTGCCTGTGATTAAATGTTTTGTGCATTTGTAGATCCACTAATGAATAATCTGTGTGTTGTAATTGACATGTACAAATGATAAACTGGGATGTGATCTTGTTAACATTGCATTTAGTTTTGTAAAGAAGTGTCAGCTTAGTCATGTTATTCACATTGTTTAAAAGGACAGTTGGTAGATGTCAACATTTTCTTTTCTTGAATTGACATTATTTGTACTGTATATTATATTATTATTTTAGTGGCACAGCCCGATTCATATCAAATTTGGTTTAATGTGACCCTTGAACTAAAATGAGTTTGACACCACTGCTGTAATGCATTCATCCAGCAGCCACCCCCCAAAACATTCTAGACAAAGCCACATGTCTGTAAAACTATTGTTGAACAAAATAACTAATATTTTCCAAAATACTGGTCCTAGTAAATTGGAGCAGTCAGCTCTGTCCAGATTTTGTGTGAATCCTTGGACATCCAAACATACATATATGCATAAGACAAGAAATCTTCCCCGGAATGCGTTATGGAGGTCACTGCTAATTGGTAAGGTATTTTTTCTCCATGGCTTTATGTTAATGTAGTTCATTTAGTCATCGATACTAGGCTATGGATCCACTATTATTCAGGACCGGGGAGAACAAATCCTGATGTTTGTTTGGTGGGTTTGTATAGACTCAAGTCTGCTTGGATGCTGCTAAACCCATGAAGCTCTGCCCTTGCAGAACAACAGAAGGAGAGGAGTTTGGTTTGGTGATAAATTTACATGTGGGAAACTGTGCCGTGAAATTAAAATGAGTGAAGCATTGCAGAGGAAACACTACTTTAAAAAAATTCTGTCGTTACAGCCCAGAAGTGGCCATTCGTTCACATAGTGGGACATCAGTAGCACCGTTTTAATAGAGGAGAATGAATGACATTGTTGTCCAGTGCACAATTATTCCAGTGTAGTGCATCCTGTAAGCCTTTTATGACAAATGAGGGGAAAAATATGTTTCAAAGACTATTTGTTAACACATGGATAGGAAGTTAAATACAAATACTGATCAAAGTGGAAATAAAAGAAACATGTAGACTAATGTGTGGCTAGACAAGAGCACTAGGGCAGAGCGATCCTCCAATTAACCTGTGAAAGAAAATCAGAGAGGTAGTTGTAACTTCAATAAAGCCAACTCCTTGTCCAGGTTAAATTAATGATTAACTGTGTCCTTGCCTCTCGCAGTATGCAATTGGCACGATATAGTTCACAATTCTCATTAAAGCTCATTGAATTGTTAAGTCTCACCATGGTGAATTGGCAGACCCACTCAGTACAAAGACGGAACAAATCATTCAATAGTTGTGCATCACTAATCAGACCATTAAGCCTCAATATCACCACACCAGCAACTTCAAAAGACAGTAGTGGCATAATCTGCAAGTGGGATGACTCAACAGAGTGTGAGCCAAACCTGAGGCTGCTCCACCCCACCCTCTCTGAGAAAACAACAAATGTTTGGTTATGTGTGAAATGTTTAAACAGATGGAGAACCGTTTCTGCCAATCATCGGTGCTGGAGGACACAGCACCCCAATGCAGCACGGTGCAAACTAAAGCCGCACCTGCATCACACTCCCTGTCATATATATATATATATATATATATATATATATATATATATATATATATATATATATATATATATATATATATATATATATATATATATATATATATATATATATAATTCCAACACACACATGCACATATCGCACACATCAAACCCCTCCTTAGCAACACGATGAGCTTGTCTTAGCAATAATTCAAGTTTCATGTGCTCCATCACTGACCCTAGCACCCCAGCAACCTATGAATCCACTGCTCCCCTCTCATTACGCCAGCTGTTTTCTCCACAGAGTTCTGGATTCCTTCATTATGGGGCCTTGCCATACTCGCTGGCAAGCCCCCCCAGGGCTCGTTATCAATAGCACTGCACTGAGCAGCCCAGCCGATTGGACAGACTTGCTGCTGAGGCTCAGTGGACGTGCGGGGGTGAGCAGGGAGAATTCATTAGAGCCTAGTGGCATCACTAAATCTGATGCAGCAACTGCGACTTATGCCTCAGTCTGATAGGAACAATTTATTGGAAGGGAGTCTTTTTCCCCCTCTCATGTGATGTGGGGATGTGAGGGGTTGTAAACACTTGGCTCTCCTTGTCATGCGTGAAGATAACAGGGTCAGAAGGTTATCTACGCCCCAATGGGAGTGATGTATGCACGACAAATATGCCGCACTATTACCTTCCTCCGCTCTTTCTCTCATGGTGCGATGTCTGTCTCTCAGGTTCTCTTCTTTACTGATCTGAACTGTTGTTGAAATAGAGATCTGTGGTAAACATTGAAAGGTGTGAGGTGGTCTCAGATGAGTTTCACGCACACCCGTCACCTGGTTCCTTTTCTTGCCTTATTCCAAACACATGCCTTGAAGTGGAACCATTACCTGTGACCTCTGTTTGGCTCTGTAAACACTTTAAGTGTACTCCAGGGTCACAACACTGCACACACAAGTCTGTTTGGTATCTACACTCATACATGAGCCCGACGGACTCTCCAACAGGCCCCGCTGCACACCGATAACAGCCTCTACACTCACAAGTTCCTTCATTGTCTTTAAATAAGGCAGTGTTTGGGGCCGTGTTTGCATCCTTCCCTACAATGCCACTCCTTAAAGCATCCGCAGGCACTTGGATGTATTTACCACTGTGCTTGGGTGACTGAAACAGTGCTCCTGGCCTGGGGACAAAAGAAACAATGTCCCTGTTTAAGGCTGTTCTGCATGGTGACAGCCCCCTGGCAAGCAGAGGCAGTTTCTCTGGTGGCTCGCCTTGACTTTGTGTCCTCGAACGGTGAGTGACTGTAACGAAAAAATGAAGGAGCCAGGAGGAAGAAAAGAAAGAGCCATCGCCTGGAAATGAGGTAGGCAGTGCTGCATGTTTGACTCATGCCCGTTTCTTGGCCTTTATAAGGTCACAGGAAGTCTAAGCGCAGATGAAATCTACGCACATGCTGTTTGCCCCCTTCAACCCAATTTCTGTCATTGGGCCACCTTGCCCTGTGGAATGTGGCCCATCGATCCTGTCTAAGTCGACTAGGGTAAATGTACTATTCACAATCTGTCTCCTTGCTTCTAATTTCCATTTGAGCAATTGGCTGGTATGGCTGGAGCATCGCCCAGAGGCTGAAGTCCATGGAGAGTGACTCTATTGTCTAGTGCTTTATTTATCCCTCTCTGGGCTGGAAAACTGCAGGCCCCACACCGCCAACCGGCCACCACCCTCTAGTATGACAGCCAACAGCAGCACAAGAATGGACACTGCAGAGGAGCAGGGGGGAAGCTGTCTGTTACGCCTGCTTCAATTTGAATCCAGCTCATACACCCTTGGTGGAGCTGTGGTTGGTTCAAGCGGTGCCTCAGCAGGGCTTGGGCTCTTTTCAGCTTCACTGGCTATTGTTGAGACAGTCAAGACATTGAAGGGAGCTCTGACAACATGAAAGGCTGCACAGATTTCTCTTTTTTGAATAGTTTGTGGATGTTGGATATAGTATGGATACAGATAAATGTGTGTTATTGCTATGTTTTCAGACAAATGTGTATTTTGCACATTGCTTTGAAACAACAATACTACATCTCTCTGCATTGGCCATTTCAAAGTGAACTACTGTAGTCACAATATCAGTAATTACTTCTGCCATGAAAAGCCTTCAGTTTACTGGTATATCAGATGAAAAGTATCGAGCAGAGTAAAAGTGCACAATCAAAAGCCTTTCAATTTATTAAGCAAAAAAGCCTGCATTGCATTGGGATTCTTTGTAACTGATTACAGATAAACATGTCACTAATACTGACCAAAGCTTTTAAGTGCGATTATGATTGAGCCTCATGATGTTCCTTTTATCCATTTCTCTTAAACAACTACTACAGCAAAAGAGATCATCTTCTTTATGTTTCTGGTGATATAACAAACAACAGAACAGACAGTATGAGCACAGTATCTCTTCATAAAACAAACCAAAACATTTTCAATCCCCACATCACAGAAGACATGAAACTGTGTCATGCATGCCTGCAAACAAACTGCGAGGAAATGTTCAAGTGTTGCAGAGTAAATGATCCATCCCTTAAAGCAAATTGAAATCATGCATTTTCTCATTTTCTTTGTGAAATGGCATGAGCATAAAAAAAGAATTAGCAAGAGCTTCTTAACAAGATGAGCCTCCTCCCTGAAAGCCTTAATTTGAAATTGAAAATGATGTGAGTTTATTCCTGTCGAAGATGAAACGTAGCACTGACACGAACCTATCTTTTTGAAGCTGCGATGGTGCTGCTAGCTGAGGCTGTGATTGATGTGATAGTATGAAAGCTGAGAATGTACCACACTGGGGAGATGGCTGGAATAGTCACAACTTGCTGCTGAAAAGGTTAACGTAAAGCAGGGAAGATAATAGAAATGTAGGTGGTAAAGAAGAGGAGATGAATGGATCAAGAGTAGAAATTCAGTGGGGAGAAAAAAAAAATCACATGAGAAACAGGGGCTGTGGGATTAAAATGGAAAGTGGGAAAAGCGGAAGTAGAAAATAACTATAATGTGATGTTGTGTTCTGATTTGTAGGCTACTGTTCTTAATCTGTGGCTCATTTTAGATGTCACTATCTTGACTATTTGTAGCAAGAAAATATTGTGTATGGATGAGAGTGTGGACCTAGAAATGTTGTTTTGAACAGTGTATGGTATGGATAAGAGGAGGGGGGGGATCACATGACGATTTCACAGGGCCCAGACTTTGGCACAATTATGAGTGAAAACGACAAAATATTTGATCTGAAGTGCCTTATGTTTACACGGCAACCGTGTCATTGTTGTCTGAAAATAAAAATCTGAAGACCCCTTCCAGAGTGAAGAGTTTTGAAGACAAGCGTCATGTCTCCATCTAAACGGCAAGAAACATAACATGTTCATGTCTTTACATCAAACTCAACGCGCCGTGACGATAAAACAAAAGAGAAGAGACATGCCGGCGTTGTATCACAGTACCACCTTGCGGCCTGGCATGCATATCCAATTGAATTTCACCTACTGTTGTATTCATATAAACAAATTCCTGAACATGCTCGTCTAAACGCAGAGGAAAAATTGAAGACGAGAGGCTACGTTTGCATCTTCTGTTTTCATTGTCACTGCATAAATGTGTGGGGGGGGGGCACTATTGTAGTTACAGTTGTGAAAATTCCTTGTATAACAAAGGTCCAGTATAGAAATCAGGAGGCTAACACTGGAAGGATGCTAAGTTTTGTTTTGTTATAATACATTTTTGTAGGACCTACAATGTATGAAGGAATTGTTAAAGTATAAAAATGATTCTTGATAGAACCACCAGATGGTCTAAAGAAAGTAATGAAGCTCACAATGACTATTGAAAATCATGTATTTTTGTGATGTTTGGCCTATTTCACTAATAATGACATGCGTCCAGGATTTTTTAATTTAACATCTGGTGACTGTCAGTGGTTCTGCCCTTAAGGCTGCATTGGCTTCAGTTTCTAGCTGTGTTTCTGTGGCCTTTGGAAAAACATAGAAACATTGAGAACATCGACAGCTTTTTAAACAACATTTTTGTTTGTCACTTCTTCAGTTCTGTACTAATAAATGCCATAGACACAAACAACCATCTGGTTGCAGAACACTGTGAGGCCAGTGCTTGGCTGCAGATGTGTCTGTGTGCCTGTGGTTCTGCCAGGACCCCGTCCACCTGGGTGACCTAACAGAGTACCCGTCTGCTCACCAAGTCCCCACATGCCTCAAACCTGGCTAAGTCTGCTCCTCCACATGAGTTTGTTTTGTGTCTGCATGAATAAATGTAAGTTAATATATACTGTATGCATGTGTGTGTTATGAAGGCAGGGACGAGGAATCCTCAAGTGTGCAAGAGAGAGCGGTCAAATGAGCAAACTGGGGACATTAGCTGTGTATGAAATGTAAAGAGAGACAACCTCATGCTCCCTGTCCCTCCCAGTCGGGCCGTACTAAGCAGGCAACAGATGGCCTTGCTGGCATAAGAAGCTGTGGAATGGCCACACACAGGCATATGCATGCACATCCACTGACCCACAATTGGCACTGAGATATCCAGACAGTGTTGTGGTATGTGTTCTTATAACTGTTAAGGATGGAGGGTAAAAGCAGTCAAAGTGTAGACACAGAGGACAGACAGACGACTGGCTCTGTGTTTATGCTGTTTCAGTAAAGTTTGACGGCACTTGCTGGTTCACTGTTCAGGTCTGTTGCACCTGTGAGTACAGATAGATGTCCCAGCCTGAGGAGGGTGGTCTTTAAAGTCACTACGCCTTGTTCAAACAGCTGCTATAACAGTGGGGGTATTAGCAGAATTCAACAGTAGGACACTGAAGTGGCAATAGTAATTAACACTCGCAATAAGAATCACTTTATTTCTCATTCGCATCCAACACAAGGGCGTTGCAAAAAAAACAAAAAAAAAACATCAGTGAATTAAATATAGGGAAATACCCATTTTATATTGCTAAATTACAAAATAAAGAGGACAATATTATCAAAAAATGGTAATAAATCACTTAAGAAAGGTTAGATGGAGGGAAAATTGCATCTGAAAACTGAAGTAGCACTGGGTCTTCATGGGTTAATATGAATATTTGATCTTCTACACTCTTGTTATGAGGGTACCAAATTAACAATACATAGTTTTGTCATCTGGCTCATAGGATGTACTTTTGTGTCCACGATCAAATCCCCCAAATTACAAATAAAAAGAACACGCACTTCTGAAAACATCATTTCACAGACATGTCTATTTATGCTACATTTTCTTTGCTAAATATGCATCATTGATATTCAACCAAAACAAATTATCTCCTCATCAATGCATCTTATTTTACAATAAGTTATGTTGTGTGTTCAGTGACACCCAGGACAAGTGTGATTTGTACAAATAAATCCAGAGATTATTCAACCCTATTCCAGGATGGCAGCAAATAGCACAAACCTAATCTCTACTGCTGCTAATGAAGTGTACAATCAATGCAAGATATCTTTCACTACATAAGTATGTTTTAATGTGGCTTATGCTTGTTACCCTCTTACATTTTTTATTCTTTATTCCAATGTCTTGACAACGCATTTAGTCAAAAGCCGACACATGCCTTCTCCTTTTACACAACTAATAAACATAACCTCAAAACTAGTGCTGTCAAACTCTTACATTGTTTTAGCAGGTTAACACGTGGATTAATTTTGATTAATCACAATTACATTTCATAAATTTTTTTAATCTACATCAGTCACATTTCATTTTGCATGAACAGACTCAAGGAAGAATAGAATATAATGTGCTATCCTCACAACATATAAATGTGAAGCTCGACAACCACCCACACAACGATTTACATAACTTACAAAACTTTAAATAAGTAACATCCAGTCATATTGCACATGAACCTGTCCACTCACAAAGATGAAAACTGTCCAAGGTTCAAGGTGACAGAGCACATTCAACATGATGAATTAGCTGTTAGAAGAAACATGTTCAACACAGAATGGATAAAGGGTAAAGCTCAACTCTAGTGAAGAGCACTCGCTCTCTATGAACAATAATGAATATGACAATGCGAACACAAAGATTTCTAAGGAGATAACATCTCACTCCTTTAAATTATTAAATCAACTACATTTTAATTAAACGTGTTGTTCAGTGTCTTCTATCTTTATGGTTGGTTCTGTTGCCTGTCACTACCAGATTAATTTTCACAGCCCAACTAGAAACACAAACAAGAGAAGGTGGCAGTATTTTTCAGTTTGTGATCATGATATAGTGTAGGAAGGGCACATTACTTACTCATCAAAAAAAGCATATATTGTATACGAGATCACAGATGTGAATCAGATTGTCTTCAGGAGAATTTTCAAAACTTTAAGATGCTTTGTAATCACCTTGAACAGCACGACATCCATGTTGTTTGTTTAGCACTGCAGGAATGCTGACAACAAACTTATTTTGAATAAATTATAACAGACATGCACTTAGGACGTTATTAGCATTTTTCATGTTTCAGGTCAAAACAGAACTCATTGACTTGCTCAAATAGGTATTTTTTGCTGTCATCATGAAAAGAGGAGATGAGGCAGTTAGTCCACTGTGGCACCAAATTAACGCCCCCTAGATTCTATTTATTACAGCCGAGGAAGGGGAGGAAAAAAGAGGTACTGCCACTGTACAGCAGTGCTGACTCATAAATCACATGCTCCTGATCAAGGTTTGCCTCAAAAGCAGACTATGACCTTGTTTTGAAATGGTAACACACCCTGCCGGCCATTAACTCTGAATCGTGCCTTTGGATTCGGTGAGTCATTAACGTAAGCGGGCCTCGCTCTTCAATTCTCCAGCTTCACAGTTCAAGAAGCTCGGTGAATGTATGAAACTAATATGGATGGGGCCGGTCAAAGAGGCAGGCATGAATTGATTATGAGCTCCGTCTTAAAATGCATACCTTAATTCAGGCTCCATTTAATGACTTGACAATATGGATAAAAGCACATACATTATCTCAGGATCCAAAGAGTAGAAATCCAGTCACTCCCTCTCCTTCTCTTTGTCTGTGACATTTCAGGCACACATTGATCTGTTGCGAAACTGAGATAGACAAAAAAGAGCGACGCGCTGCACTCGGAGACATTACCATATCTTAATAGGCCTAGAAATTCTTCATTGCTCAAATGAGGGTAAAAGTTTGGACGTGATCAATGTACCAGCTGTCATGGCTGCAGAATATGTATACAGATAAAACTACTGCTGGGAAAATCAGTTTGGTTACATAATACAACCTTCTATCTTAGTTTTTTTCCCTACAGAAAAAATGTACTGTATATGCTCAAAACTATACACAAGGTGTTCACGAATATGTCCAAGTACAATTTAGCTTCCCCTGTACTACAATCCCAGCTTTTATGGTTGATGATATGAGACAGATAGAAGGGCAGACAGACAGGATTCAGTGAAGAGCAGACATATAACAGTTGAAGGTTTCATTAAATTGACAGATTTTTCATTAATTTTCTGTACGTGTCTGTCATCGCGCACACAGATGCTACCAACATGCACACGTTAATGGCTCATTCATATCTGACAGCCTCTCATTAATTTCCCATTAACAAAGATGATGGTGCATGTCAGCTCCCACACTAGTGTGTATGATGTGTGTATCTGCGTACCTAACATGAGTGAGATTAACAGGAGAAGGGCCCAGTTAAACAAGCTGTAAAAACAATGAAGTCATATTTTATTTCAGCAATGCTCATGCACTGTCACCTCCTCAAACTCCTTACGTGTTCACATGTTCGGGGGCCAAAAGCTGCCCCAGTGAACACAGTCCCGCTTTATGGGTGGGCCAAAGCTGGACAGAGAATACGTCATGTATGAGCTGATTGGCTCAATGGTGCATGACGACCGAGGTGATTGGATCAACAGTGCGTATGATCCAGTTCGATTGGGTGAGATGACCGGCAGCTGAATGCAAGGGACCCAGCTGGTCTGCACGCTGCCTACTCTCTGTCCTAAGGTTCCGTGCAAACACACACATACACCTACACACACACACACACACACACACACACACACACACAGCTGAAGCCACCATGCACATGACTGGTGAGAATGTTGTAGCTCCATATGTAGTGCCATGCTGCGTTGCCCAGGGGAGGCATTACCATTTAGAGTAGGGGGAGCGTTCCAACAGTGCTCGACAGGGCTATGGCTCATGTGATGGCCACACTCTCTTCTCAGGAAACGGCACTTCTCGACCACAGCCTGCTGTTGCTGTCTGTCCCCGTGCCAGCAAACTATTAGCTGGAGTGCTATCCATCATGGAAGCCCTCCTGTTTCCGACGCAAAATCCATCCTCTCCATCTCTGTCTTGACACCGTTTTGTGTTTGCAGCAAGTGCAGAACCCCACACCTATACTGTATCCAAAACCTATCCAGGGACAGATCAACCAGCCATTGACGAGAGCACCCTGTGTTTACCTACAGTAGGAGAAGCATTTCTACTGCTTTTAACTGTGGTTTCATTTGATATAGATACCAAATCAGTACTTTCAAAACAGTGTGGGTTCCTAAATGGTATTTAAATTGGTACTATAAAAAAAATGACAACCAGAGACATGCACCATTCAACCGTAAAAACATCAAAATGTAACCGTGACTTCTTGAACCAGTCTGTCTGACAAACACACAAACTGTGAGACCACATCTCTGCTACAACTTATTAACCTATTATTAATTATTATTATTATTATTAAGCTAGCACCACATCTCATGTCACCAGTTGAGGAATTCACATAGACCAGTTGTTATTAATATGAAGTGATACTGTCACTGTCACGGTCCAGTATCTCTACTGTAACTGGTCAGAAGCTTATCTCTTGGGTCTGTCATTCCCACACTGGGTATTTTCATTTCTGATGTGCTATTAGCAGAGTGCTAGGCTACTTGGCTCATCACAGAAGTTTTCAAACATGGTGCAGCTTCTGCTTTAAGGTAAACACTGTGCGTCACCATGTGCGTCATGAAGGCATATTTCTGCCTTTGCATGTAAATGTCTTTGGACACATATTACATATGGAAGAATATGGATCATATTTGATGACCATGAAAAGACGATACACTGCATTTTACACTAATTATTTACATGTATTGATAGGATTGGTGGTTCAATAGGTATGAAACAGTTTTTAATCAGGAGAAGCTTTTGGTTTCTGATGGATGTTTGGGTGTTTATGGGTTAAAGTAATGACTATTAATTGTTGGTATTATGAGATAAAGCAGAAATGCAGCATCATAGTTTCTGTTTGACATTAACTGAGCTCATCAAATCGGACCTAAGTCTTCTGAGTGTACATATTGAATCAGACAGATGGAGCAATTCAGAAGTCATTTGTGAGTCTTTCATACCTTAGTTCTCTGTTGAAATGATATGACTGGAAAACATGTTGGTATGTCACTTTGAATTTCTACATTTCCTCTTAACATCCAAGAACAGCACCATTCTTTCATACAAACTGAACCCTGCAACTACATTTGCTATCTTGATCATACTTGGTCAACTAAACACCCCACTCAGAGCCAGGTTATTCAGGTTTATAAGTCAGTCTGCAATCCTTTCATTGTTTGCATAAATGTCACATTAGGGAAGAAAAGGGGAAATGAAGTAATTTGTCCAATTAGCAGATGCCTAATTTAGACTGTCCAGCTCTATTTGATTGTTAATGTATCCCAGACCTGCCTTATTAAATGAAACAGGGGACAGGCATAAAATAACACTGCCTCTATGATTCACCAACATGAGAGCGTGTGGACATCTGTGAGATCGATAACATTTCAAGACGTTGGTTAGAAAACGGAGAGAGAAAAAAATTCCATAAAAACTAAATTATTCAGCGGTATATGTGAGTCTGAGACAAGAAATGCACTGATAATAAAGTAGCATGGTGACTAATATCAGTTGGAAAGTGTCAAATGTGTGCATACAAATTTGGGACATGGCATTTGGCAAACTAAGTGATGAATGAGCCGCCTCTGAAACAGTCCTCTCTTCACAGAGGTTTGTAGTCAGCTGAGTCTGTCTCTCTCTAAAGATATTACCAAATATTTTCCCAATCTGCTCTTAGTACTGAGTCTGCGCTGCGGTGTGACTGACATCTTTTTAGTTCGATTACAGAGCATGGTACCAACGCAGGAAGCGGGTTAAAGGGAACGGAGCTGCCATCACAATACCACTTAAAATGACAAGGATAATGGGTCATTTATCCATGCTCATTTTCCACCCTAATTTACTAATTGAACTGTGTAAGAAAATTGGTTGGGAGCAAAGAAATAACAATACAAAAGGAAGTGGTAGAGAATCAGAGAAGGCAGCTGATAAATGACTGATTAATTACACATTAAATGTAGTTAACTGATATTAACTCATGCTGAACTCTTGGTTCAGCCCTTTATTGTGTCAGGCCCACAGAAGTTTCTTGATCCTACACATGTGTCATATTTTTGGGATCAGATCATTATCTATCTGAAATATGATTTAAATTGCATAAGCGAGCCAATTCAGCCATCAACATGACACTGCAGCACACACACACACACCATTCGGAGCGCAGACTGCCCCGTCCTCATAAGGTTGGAATACAACCATACACACACACTGACACACACCCTGTAGTAGGACTTTAAGTTTTGGGTTTTTTTGTCCATGACAATGTTCATCGAAGTGCAAATCGCAGCACTCAGCATGTGCATGCACACATATTCTCTGTGCAGTCAGTGAGCTTATGGCCCATACAGTGCATCTGGATATCTGGCCAGTGTGAGGAAAACGGAATATGCTGTGGGAGAAAGAGATCACCTGCCGTTGTGTCTTGCTACCTGCCCTGTCCTTATCGGCGGCAGGCGGAGAGCTGGTGGCAGGGAATGGGGGCCTGTCACGGCTCTCTGGGCTGCCAGGAGATGGCCATTATCACTGGCACTCCACGGTTTTCTGCGCCACTATCTCCACTCTGCAAGGCTCCTTTTTATATGCTGAGGGACATTTTTCCAAAGTGTGTGCATGTGTAGCATTTCTGTATTCAGCGAAGAGGCATAAGGGATCGAAGCCAAAGTTGGTTTTCTAATTTGCTCTTTTTATGAGAGCGGCTCTATATACAGAGATCAATACTAGCTGAGAAGAGGAGAATGAAAGCTTCACCAGTCTAAGACCAGGTTACACTGTCCACTGTGGACATCTGGACTTGGATTCTGCTAAATGGAAGCAAACACATACATGTACCCACAGATTAGGAGCTCATTCTTATGAAGCCATTTGTATATTTTGATTAGTGCTGTCATTCAATGTACAATTAATTAATAAGTAATGAATGAAATAATTGCAGGGCTTGGTTTCATCAAACATAATTAGGTCCCTTATGACTGTTTAACTAAAGCTGCTAACACTATACACTTAAATGCAAAGGACTTAATCATGAAATTAATGTACATTCAAACAAAGGAAGTGGCTTATATGAACTATGTAAAGTGTCTTCAAATATGCACTGCACTTGGTCCCTCAGATTTGTTTTTTAGTCTTGGAAAATCCTCAAACAAACACAGGGACTGGGAAACAGGTTTTTAAATGTTATGCTTCACAGAAGTGGAACAATTTACAAAGACTGCTGAGGTTGACAAACCGGTCCCATATGCCCAGTTTAGGCTCGGAGCAAAGAATGCTTTGGACTGCATCAGGTGTGGTTTGTACTGCTTTTGTGTGGACTTGTGTAGACTTCCATGGAAAATGAAGTCAAGCATTGTAATTGAGAAAAGTGAAAAAATACTCGGGATGCAACAGCTTCCAAGAAAACTGAGACCTGTTTGGTTCACCCTTCATGGTACAATCCACCCCCTGTGAACTGTGGTATTTCAGTGGTGGCAAAAGGCAAAAGTTCACCCCCAGTTCAGTCGGTCTCTCTCTCACTACGATGATAAACTGAACAGAAAAAATGAAACTAAACAGGGTAACATGGTAAAAAAAAAATAGAATAGTTTAATTAATGTCCACAATTTGCTGATCCTCACAAAGAAGCACCTGAAGTCAGCCAATATTTTTGATACAAAAAGTAAGTATCACAACCATTATGGCTCAATGACAAACTGGAAAATATATTTAATAGTATCGCTGTAACTCTAAATAACAGGTTTCCAATAAACTCACTGATAAATCCAGAATAACTGTTAGCTTTTATGGTCTAACATAATTGACAACTGTATATGTAAAAGTTGCATTTCTCATCAAATTTGTATTAAATTCAACACAACCAGGAGAATGAACGGTGGGAGAATGAGTCACAGAATGAATGCCTAAATCTACCGTTCTTCAAAGCGTGCATTAGCAGGACTTTAACGACAGTGAAGCAAAGCACTGACGATTGAAGTCTGATTAAGCCAGTAAGATTTTTAGAATGTATTTTTCCCAGGTGTAGATATAAATTCCTAAGGCAGTGGTTCTTAAATCCGGTCCATGGGCACCACTATCCTGCATGTTTTTTTATGTCACCCTGCCCCAACACACCTGATTAAAAGCAGTGGGTCGTTATCAGGCTTCAGCAGAGCTTGATGACGAGCTGATCATTTGAGTTTGGTGTGTTGTAGCAGGGTTCCATCTAAAACATGCAGGACAGTGGGTCCTGAGGACCGGATTTGAGAACCACTGTCCTAAGGTAAGTGTTGCTGTAAACATGCCAAGTATCTATGAGGCGCCCCCTCGGCAATATATCAGAATTCAGACACATATCGTCACTAACAGCTTGTACATAGACTTTTCCTCACACATGCACAATAAATGCTTGCAGATACATTATATTTTCTTGCACATGCGCATGAAAAGCATGCGCATACACTACATTTCTTTGCACATACTAATGAATAGTTTGGACACAAAATTTTGGCAGGAACATCTCTGTCAAAAACAAACAAACTATATTTTCCTCCCACATACCTAGACCACTTTTCCCTTCCACATTTTACATTAAAAGCTCATACAAAATAGTTTTGTCTTGCACATACATGTCAATTTCTCACACATAAACGGATTTTACTTTGCACATTCATCACTTTATTATGAACATCCACATCAAAAGAATCAGAATCAGTTGATTTGTCATTTGCATACACCATAAGACGTTGCAAATGAAAATACTATTTGTTGTGACTCCACGGTTGCAAATCATGATGCAGCCATGCAACAGCACATCCTAAAGGATAAGCTCACATAAATACCATTTGATTTTGCATATGCATTAACTTTTTCTTCCACATACACATTTAAAAACAGCACACACTTTTATCTTACACAGCACATACATTTCTGCACAACCATTCAAAACTCTGTGATATGAGATGTGTATGATAAATGGTGTGTGTGCAAGCTAATATACAAATGAGAGCTGAGAAGAGAGCGCAACCTTGTGAATGAATGGTTGGTGTTACGATTTAGTAAAAAAGGTCTGCCCCGACCAGAGAGGAATCTCTAAGTCAGGCAATACTGTTCATAAACGCTACAGTGTTATCTAAACTGGGATTGTCAACTGCGAATTCAGTTTCACAATCTATCTGAGGGTGGTCTCTGACCGGTAGTGCACAAATGTGGGCAGGTGTGCTGTTTTTGAATGTGTATGTGGAAAAAAAAGTCATGCATGTGTGAAGTAACATGCTATTTATGTGAGCTGTAGATATTCATTATAAAATGATGAATGTGTGACAGAAAACCTGTTTATGTATGAACTATTGATGTGAATGTGCAAAGTAAAAGTTGTCTTTGTCCGAGGTCCGACAGAGACACTCCTGTCAAAATTGTTTTATGTGCAAGCTATTCATTAATATGTGCAATAAAATATCATGTATGAACCAGCATTTATTGTGTATGTGGGAGTAAAAGAAGTGTATAAGCTTTTAGTGATGATGTGTGACCTATTCCTAATATATTAGTTGAGGGTCACCTCTTAAGTATCATCTAGTGAAAGACAAGATCTGGGGAGAAAAGCTAACCACACCACACCAAAACAAACCAAACCAAACCCTGTGTGCTCACAGAAACACTTTTTTTGTTTCAATTTGAGACTGCTCTGACTCTCCTGCTCTGAAATTAAGGTATATTAATGCAGCCATCAGCCGTTTTGTCTCCCCCATAGACCAATGATGTTTCCATCCTCAGGCTAGAAGGTAATTACAGTAGCAGTGTTGACACTAAACTCATCAGCTTTGCTTTACTTGGAAACAAACTTCTACATTAAAGCGTAGAGTGAATTTGTAGATGTGGGTAGAATAACCACTTTGTTTGTAAAATTGCCACTTAGCTGCAGAACTGCAGAGTGGTGGTCAGTCATTGCCCTTGTGTTTTGGGCAATTTTAGATTTGATTAAGTGCATTCTCAAATTTTCTTTTGGCCACAACCCAAAATACAAAGTAAATCTGGTGGAAAACAGTCCGTCTTTTGTGGCGAAAGACAGATTCAATCATCCTTTCTATCAACAATTGCTGAAAAAACAATGCAGACTTTAGCAATTCTGAACAAGGACAATGCTGGAGTATAGCACAAGTATGGTTTAAATGCTCAAGACTCTGAGTCCTGGCTTATCGCTACTGTGTGGTGCAGATGTATATAATCAGCCATTTGAACTGATGCATAGCAAATCACAGCTCCTTCACATGTAAGGGCGACCCAGACACAAACAGGCACAAAAGCTCCAAATAACCACGAGAGCTTAGATTTGAAAATTAAGTGTGAATATATGGATAAAGATATTTAATGCTTGAGTTACACGTGGTTGTGTTTAAATGTGAAAAGCCAACAAAAATGACATTTGAGCATGATAGGGATAAAAATAATTTATATTCTTCATTATTGTCCCATTCAACTGTGATTATTCAAGTCAAAAACCAAGGCAGTGCTTGACTGATCAGCAGACAGGACAAAGTGCAACAGCTATACTGAATATGCACATGCATTAGATACAATTGTGCGGTTTGACACTGGCTGATGTTCAAAACAGCATACTTACCTATTACTTGTACTAACTTTTTGAGTACGCAGTGTGTTTACACTGGCAGTCTGACATTTTGAGTGTACGAGAAGTTCCCGGATGCATACTCGATTTGGCAAAAATGTTGAGTATCCATCACGAGCTTTCTACTCATACTGACATTGCCCAAGATGCAACGCGACATGATGCGACGTCTGATTGTCACTCTCTTGCCAAGATGGAGATGACACCAATTGCACCACCACAACCATACTCCTCTAAAATACAGGCGCAGGAGAGTCATATGTTGATTAATCTCACAATAAGGTCCTCATAAAGCCTCCTGCACAAGAACGTGTTCTACATTTGTTGTGTGACCAATTATTTTAGTAATCTTAATTGAATTATTCAATTCACATTATTTTCTTGCTTTATCATGTGTATTTACAAACCTGGAAAAGATTTTCCCTCCAATTTAAATGGTAACGTCAAGTTAGCAGTTTAAGAGTAGATTTGTGATTACAGACTAAAAGCCCAGATTTATCAATGTGTTTTTTTGCATAAGAAAGGGAAAAGGAATATTTTATTTTGTGGAAATAGCAAGCATTTCACCAAATTCCTCTGAATAAAATTGTAAATACGTGGTATTTAGACAAATGAACGCCACATTCTGCATCTAAAGAGGCACTTTCTCGCCCAATTTAAAAAAAATAAAATAAAAAATAAATAAACTGATGTATTTAAAGAGTTTAGAGCTCAAGTGAAATCAGCTTCACCCTGTCGATTTTTGCAGTACAATGCATTATGGGTGATTATGTAGTACACTACAGTGTAAACGCTTTGCATACTATCTGATCATTGAGTAGGCAGTATGGAGTATGGATAGTATGAGTATGGAAGTACGTATGTAGTATGTGGTTTGGAACACAGTGTCAACAAAAACCTTCCTACACCTGGATGAATTTCCAGGCCCCTGACGTTTGATAATTAGCTAAATCTGTCAAGTGAGCTCTGCAGTGGAAAGTCTGGGACTCTGTACTAAGTGTCACTTTGCCCTTCCATTCCCAAGCGACTCACTTGGACCCGCATTGTTCGTTTCATTTATCGCTCAATTCCAGTACTGTGGGTTTATTAATGTAAGGCTAATCTCTGAGCTTGGGCATGAAATGGGATGCAAAGTGCTCAAGGAGAGGCTTTGCTGTTTTGCTAGTATTTTTCTCACCTTGCATGATTTTGTTGCAAATATTCAAGGTTTTCCTCACAACAACAACAAAAAGCACTCACAGCAAACAGGGAATTTAAATGAATACACTCAAAACAGCTGTAGCCTTGATTCTGAAAACCTGTATTGTTTTATATTGTCAAGCATGATATTCATCAGAAAGGTAATTTAATTTTAACAAAAAATTACTTTGTGTTTAAAATATAACAAAACATTACAATTTGAGCTGATTTATATAATGTTTTGTCATGTTGAGGCTTGTATTCAAGGCTAATAAATTCAGCCACACAAAATGCGATTTTTTTTTTTTTTCTTGTTAAAAGGCAATTGTTAGGTGTAAGTTTTAACTTTTTGGGGGATGTTCTTGCAGAAAAATGCACTCTATATTCTAGTATTGGTAAAACAACAACATTTCATAAGCTCTTTCCATAATCCTTGTTACTTTCCGAGTCTTAGACGTCATCAAATTACCCCTTCCTCACATTGTTAGAGTTCTGCAGGACACAGGCCTGGGTCCAGATCAATCCATTTATAATCATACTGACATTAGGGCAATTTCCACTGTTTCTGGTGGAACTGATGCTCCCATTATCAAGTTTAATGAGAACTTTCCCATTGTCATTTTGGGCCCAACCTTTACAGACTAATGGTCTGGGTCCTGCAGTGTTCTTTGCCAAGTGGTGTTCAGACAGCTAGGTTTAACGACATGGAAGTATAGACAGTCTTGACAAGGGTGGCAGCTGTTCAGATTGCACATGCTGTCATTTTTCACTCCAAATAGCACATATCACATGCCTCTAATATTACAGATATTAGACTGGGCAACATGAATTCTTCCAACATGTGGAGGATGTTATCAGCAAGCTGCCATTATTTTAGAAGCTTTGTGAAGACCCACTGGAAAAGATCAGCGGTCGTCGTTAGTTTTAGGGAAGCAAGCTTTCCACTTATTGAATGATAGCTTTTTACACCCTCCATTTTTATATAAGTTTCTGTACTTTATACTCCTTACATTCTCAGGATAGTGTCATTACTGGGTGTTAAGAGGTTAATGAGTTATCGGTTTTTATTTTGATGTGCATTTATCTTAGAAAATGGTAAATAAGGACCTATATAAATTACTATTATGATGTGACCACTAGACAAGACTGTTGAGCACACACAGTCCATTTCATCCTTATTCGGTGCAAACTCTCATTTCTCACTGTCCACAAACACTCCGAGGGAAAGAGTCATCCTCTTTTGTTGTGCAGCATGAAAAATGAGACTTTCAGATTCAGGCCTGTCAGCACTCCCTTCACACTCGATACGCAGCTGATTAGCCAGGAATAAATAATGGCTCATTAGGAGTCATTATAAACTTATCAGATACAAGACCATGTGACCTGAGAAAAGGCCACAGAAACAAAGAGGATTAGGGCAGTGAGAAGGAAAAGCAGCAGATTCAGCCATTGTTGTGGGAGATAATGAAATTGTTCCCTAATAGAGCTGTAATCTGGAGTGTCTCCATGCCAAAAACCCACATAACTGTGTCAGTGCCCGCTCTTGCGGTGTGTTTGATGTTGACAGAACGAGCCTGAATGTTGTTTGCAGTCAGTGTGTTGTGTGTATGTTTGTGTGTCGGGTGGGTGGAGGGGGTGGGGGGCAGTACAGATGCAAAGGGGAAGGTAGCAATCAAGGCTCAATCTGCACATCCTCTGCCCTCAATTAAATCTACGAGGGGTATAATAAGGAAGAACAGACATCCTCGGGTGGAAAAGGGCATCTGAAATGATACACAAAGAGAAGAATGGGGTAGGACGGAGAGAAGGCAAGAGCAATAGGCAGGAGGAAAGTGAAGAAAGAGAAAGAAGGAGAATCAATTCTCAGCTTTGCACCCCAGGCTACGGTGTGTCATCACATCTGTATCAAACCTGTCAGCGGCTCTGGGTCTACCTGTTGGCTGAGTGAACCACTGCTGAGAAAATAAGGAGAAAGTGACAGTGAGCGAATAGGAGACACGAAATCAAGAGGGAGGTGGTGGAAGGGTACAAAGAGCAGGTGAGGTGACTGATGCTGCTGATTGTAGGACGCCGAGTGGATAATGCAAGCTCAAATGAGTCTTGGTCATTTTTATGAGTGGGCTGTATTTTATATCTTGGCTCAATGTTCCCATATAATACTTATTTAGACAAGGTATAGGACAAGGTACTGTGTCAGCAAACTGGGGCTTCCGTGAATGCCATATTTACGAGGCAGCTCTGGGTACTGTTCTTCAGCTCTGTCTAGCTTTCATATATTGTTAGTTATTACCTCTTTGATCTCAAAAGTCACAACACTGTGCCATGCAACATAACTGAATTAAACAGAACATTCTACCACCTCCCACCAGTAGATGGTGGACATGTGCCCCTTCAATCCTAACACTATTTCAGGGCATATTTTTAAATGAAGTGAAGAAGAAAGTCCAGTTTGAAAGGTGTGGTCCAGTAGCACAGTCAACTAGATGAACCTGCCTCATGGCTCAAAAAATATTTTTGCCTGGTGTGTTGGTCTAGCCTTGCTAAGCATAGCATCACCCATGCCACCCACGCTAACCCAGTCAGCAAAAATGTGTGCAATGATGAGAGATATAAGAGATGGGGCACATTTGGGAAAATGTTTGCACAACTAGTTACTGTACATCTGTCTTGAAGTCTTCCATTTGGGTTCATCCACCTCAATTAGTCTTTAATCATTGATGTGGTTGTCCACCCTGAGGACAAAATTAATTTAGCAAATCAGAAGGGTGGCTGAAACCCTGCATTTAACAACTGATGTGTAACAGTGCAGTATCTGTGTTCCTCGATACCCAGTCCTGCATGTTGAAAAATGTTACAGGTATGACAATATGCCTCAGTATCCTTCAACTGTGTGTGATTTAGCCAAAATCCACATGAATTACATGAAAACAAAGCTCCACACTGTCCCATCAAGGGACAAGAGGCATGTCTTTCCTACAGGCTGACTGGCCACTCTAACATGGATGGTGAAATGAAAAGCGAGAGGTTCCAGTCTCTTAACCAGTGCAGCCCAGTTTGCTGCTCACTTTGGCCTCCACATATCAGCAGTCACACCTCTCTTTGATGCCAATTGTGCTTTGGATGGTTATCGTGAAGCTGAGCAGCTGCCAAAAGTATGTTTTCATTTATCCACAAACATGAAATTTAATTGTAAATCTCTCTGGTTTGTGTCTGCCTCAGTGAATCCATTTCTATCATAAAAGTGACTGTTACAAACCAGATGCAAACTGAGCTCTCCTAAACTAATCATTCTGTATTACATTTAGGACTGCAGCTCAGTTTAGTTGGGTAAATATTTACTTGAAGAAAATTAATAGTTGCAATAAATATCCACTTTGAAAAGAATTAACTGGATTCCAACACTAATTCAAATAAATTCAAATTCTGACTCCCTGATGAAGGCTATGATGCCGAAACGCGTTGGGGTTTTTATATGATGTTTTATAGGTTTTTGTAACCAAGCCAAGTTAATAAAGGCTTTTCACTTATAAGAGAGTGCCTTGGAATTGTTCTTTTTTGTCTTACTAATTCAAATAAGTTATAAAAAAAACAACTATGTGCTGTATTCACTTAAGTGCTTCATCTCTATTAGCATTGTTTAATGTATTATATTGTTACAGCTGATGCCAAACAACAGAATATGAACACATCTGAGTATGTGCTCAGATGATTTTGATCTGGCATTCAGCTCATACTCTGTGGGTGCTGATAGTCACAAGTCTTCTGTTTGACGACTGTATAGTGTAGCTGCCCTCAGAGTTTACTTTAATACAGATGTCACACTGGGCTCTGACACAGATGAAGTTAAGGATTTAAGTTAAGCTGTGGATTTAACATGTCTTTATGCTTCAGTCACACAAAAGGGGGTGAAAAATCCTGTGTATGTCCTGATTAAAAACCTGTTGATTATAACTCCTTTGATTTGGCATAGATTAATCATGATCCTGAATACAAAGGCAATATGGCAGCTGCAGTAACTCCAGATGTAACCTTCATTACCCCTTGCTTCCCTTTTGTTTTTGGTGAATTTGCATTTCTTTGTCAACACTCTAGCAGCAAAATTATTGGTTGAAATGGTTGAACTAAATTTGGTTTATACTTTACCAGTCATGAAGAATATTTTTTTTTTGGAAAAAAAATCAGTCCAAGTTAATATCTGTCTGTAGCAGCCAAACTATTATTTAAACTTATACCAATTAAAATACCTATAAAATATCAATTTTGGTTCAGTGTACTTGAAATTTGGCACATGTATATAGAGGTAGTTGATATGGTGACATCAACACACACAGATGTCAAAACAAGTTGGGGGGGGGTGTGTTGCCTGGAACTGCTTGTTTTCTTATATTGCGAGGTACAGTACTACTGTCATGGAATCTCTAATACATACAATTTAAATTAATACATACAATTTACAGCCTGGTTCCATTAAAAGACAGATCACATATTCTATTAGTATGTTTTTTTTTTCCATTCAACTGATTGTTCTCAAACTCACAACTAAATAACAGTTTCAGAGCTTCAGAGGGTTTCTTCACCTCTGTTACTTTGACAAGATGTTTGTCTGCCTTCACAAACTGACAATGAAGCATGTGAAGGAGCAGCAAAGTGGAGTATTTGTTTTGCCTCAAAGTAATTATAGTGGATAGTTAAGGAGGGTAACAGCTGCAGTTTGACTGTCAAGAAAAACCCAGACAGCTGACTGAATGGCAGGTTCATCCCCTCAAACAATATTTGTTTTGACATGACTGCACAACTGAATGGTTTTTCACTGTGCTGCTTCAATCAGAAAAAAAAAACCAAACATACATAACAAAACAACGCAATTTTGGTAGAAGTGAGTGCTGGTGATTTTCATAATCCTGAAGCTGAAAGCACACACATTACAGCTGTTTTCAAACACTGTCAAACACAGAAAATCTGAGCCCCATTCTGTCGTATTCACTTTCTTTATGTTTCATTGTGCAGTTGAATGGTTCCTGTCATTGTTTACTATTATATAGGATGGTTTAGGGTTCTTGTTACCACTGTATATCCAAGTTGTGGTTTAATCAATTGTCACATTCTACAAAATCTTCATACGTTTGGCGGCTTTCATGAGCTCCGTAAGACAGGACTGTGTTCAGCTTTGAGCCAGTGCACTTGACAGCAAATCTAAAAGGGCTTGAAAATATTGTCAGCTAAAAAATTTAGGAATGTAGAAATTCTCAGAATCTCAATCAGAATTAGAATTTATTTTTCATTTTCCAAGGGCTAGACTGGACCCGGATTTGGCCCTCAGACCGGATGTTTGACACCTGTGTTCTAGAGACAGAGATTGTTTAATCTAATCTTGGATATGAAGCAATTCTAACCTCATAGATTCAGGGTGGAAGGAATGATAATTTGACAATTAAAAAAAATAAAACTTCTCTTCCATCCCATCATCATCTATTTTAGAAATATTAAGGGCTCATTGTAAGATTAAAATAAATTACAGTAATTCTTATTCTTTTAAAATGTAATAATAAATGTTAGATTGCATATCTCCTGTTAAATCCACCTTCATTTAACAAACTGCACTTTTAATCCTTTGCTTCAACACAACTGGAGATACAAGGCTTTTAAGATGATAAAAATGTGAAAAAAGTGAATGAAACTGGCCGAAAATTAAGTGAAATACAAAGATCCATATGTTGTTGAGTGGATATATAATATAAATGCTGCAATAGAAATGTGAGTATTTGGTTCAAACTGAACATCTTTCAGCATAAAAGATCATGAATTTATGATTTTTTATGTGAAGAAAATAAACAATCATTGGTTTCAAAACTTCTGACTTCATCAAACATCCTCCAATGTAATACTGGAAAGTATTTTTTATCCTCTTGTTTCCGTCACCCATCACATCTTCTAATCTTCTACTTTACGCAGCTGACAGATCTACAAATTGCTCATTTTTTATTACGCTCCTACTAGAATCAAATTTCTCTTTCCTCACTGAATTTGGTGTCCTCATATTCAGGCGTTGATGACGTCTTGCACTTGTTTTTTTCCCCTTTTACACTTCTTCATTTTTGCTAATTACACATATTTAACAGTCAAAAAACATTCCTGCGAAAACCCACAGAGTTGCAGCTGAGTTTAGTTCAGTGAGTTAACCTTAATTAACCTGCATTAATCTACAGCACAGTTACAACTAATCTCATACATTCCTTATTTCTTTCATGCAATTTAAGCAGCTGTGCCATACAAATTGGCATATGAAAATAAATGCTGCATAGAATCTGCTGCAGGTTTTTCAGTTTTCAAAAGTCTTGCTGGGGCGGTGTATTTATGAATGGAATGCACACGTTTGTTTTTTATCCCACCGAATATATACCGAAGTTAAACAAGTTTAGAGATAGGCTGGAGGGAGATGGAGACGGTGATGGTGGGAGGAGATGTGATTTGGTACCAAGGAGATGAGCCAAAGCTATGATGTCATGAGCATTTGGCATTTTCCTCATCCTTATTGAAAATCAGCAGTGGCAGCAGCCTTAGGGAGACACTCAGCACTGGAAGGAGTCTTTAAAAGCAGATGGGAAGATGGCTGATCAGGCAGAGGGAAGTGTTCTGCTCTGCCTAACCAAAATGCCTCCAAATAACACAATTAGCATCCATTTGCACAGCTCTCTGATTCTCGGAGGATGTATTTGCATCCTACTCAGGATTAATAATGGCTTTTAATATGTTTCTGTGTCACATAAATGTATTATTACTGAATAAAGTTACTTAGAATGGTCCTAATCATAGCGCTTTTGAAATGTCATTCATTTTCATAATGCTTTAGTCTGTGGTTTTTTTTTTTTTTTCAGTTTTATTTAGAGATTTGTTTGGAGGAATTACCTAGTTTTAGTGTCTCGGCAGCTTTAGGAAATACAATGAAAGACAATGCAAGAATAAATAACTAAAATATGTAATAACTCAGGGAAATATAATCCATACAAACACTATATAATACAGAAGTAGTTATAACAAAAATCAATTCACTGGACAGAAATCAAACAGTAGATTACCTAATAAACAACCAAAACAGTCATTATTTGTAATTGTGTAGCACTAGAACAGTCTATGATCTGTCATTATTTCTAGAGACGCTGTTATTGCACGATACAGACAAAACATTTTGACACAAAACAACTGGATATAGAATAATTTGTATATCTGTGTGGTTGTTGTTTGGTTTTATGCAAAAACTACTACACTAATTTCCTTGACACGTGTGAAGTGTTCTAGAAGGGATCTCATTAAATATTGGTAAGTGTAGGTCAAAGGTCAAGGTCACCAAAATGTGTTTTAGCAATGATACAGGATAGGGCACATTAGGAATGCAATCATGACCTTTGACCTTGAAAAGTCAAACCACTAGTTTCACATTTTGAGAAGGAGATGTCCATTAAGAGCTTAAACATTTGTAAGGGGAGGGGTTTGTTGTACCTGGCACTACTTGTTTTTATCTGTTTTGGTAAATCAGTGAGTATGTAACAGATATAGAGTGAATCAATCAATACACTGAAATGATGAAGCCACAGGGGGGATGAATGCAGCAATATGTAATCATTTAGTACAAGCATATCGATTGCATGTTGTTTTTCAAAATATGAGCATTCTTTTTTTTTTTTTTTACAAAATGTACTGTTTACACTTGAATAATAATTGCTTGTTAATTTTTTTACTTTATCTGTCCTTCATGTTATTTACAAAATTCAGTCATTCATATATATCCTATTACTTTATCTAAATTTGCAAAGTAAGTATTCAATGTGCTTTTCAAATCTACATTTTCATAGCATTCTAACAATTATCTCCAAAGTTTTAAGGTATCGTTATATGCTATGCCAAACATTTTTTTTTTTATACACCCTTAACACCGAGGGAAAACAAAAACATAACTGATGTTGCCTGTTTGATGCAGTTTCACATACAAGTTTTTGTATTTTGAGAGTATTGTACTGTGCAATAATAATAAAAATAAAATAAAAATCCTTAAGCGCTGTAGAACTGTGAACATGCTGCAAATGTTTGCCACAACACTGTTTAAATCTTTTGAAATGTATTGATGCCAGGGTTAAAGAATAAAAACAGATTAAGAAATGATGTCAACAATCATGAAAGCTGGACTACTGTAAGTACCGGACGCTGTTTAGTGGCTGTAAGAGGGATTCATTCCATTTAAATGATAGATTTTTCATATTACAACAGAAGTCATCAGGTGTGCCCCATTGCTCAGTCTAACAATCTTCTGTGGCATCTTCCAACTAAAACCTTGCTCATTGGCCCTTTCTCTGAGCAGGAGATGTGGCGTGGAGATAGCCATTACCATAGTTGGTGCTGAGCAAACATAATTAAAGCCGCGGCAGACTGGTTATATTGCAGAGCTTAACACAGTCCCAAACCCTGGTTGTCCATGCTAATGTGTTGGAAGGTTTGTTAAGTTGTCCCTCATTGGCTTGTTAAAAACATGAGAGGCTGCGAGAGCCAGAAAGAAAGGGAAGGGTATGGGCCGGAGTTGGGAGTATTTATAGGTTATTATGAAAGTATTTTATTGATCTGACCCATTTTGATCTGGATGTGAATATATTTATCCCTGGTCCCAGATTGGGCTCCTGGGCCACATGTTTCACACCCCTGCTCTCCAGGTTGTCATGTGTCAAGTGTCTCAATATTCCCGTCAACCCCCAAAATCTGAGATGTCTCAGTTACCTGCGATGAAAGAGAAGAATAAAAAGTGTTAGTAATTCTGCTTCACAGTGATTATGTTTTAAAAGGTAAGTGAGCGGCCTCTGGGTCAGTGAGACATTAGCTGAGGATGAATTTTCCTGATGTGATACCACTGCTTCTAGTGTGTTCTCAGTGAGATGGTTCAAGGTCTATCAGACAAATTCAAATAAAATCTGGGGAAAGGTTGGCTGTGAGCCAGGGAAAATGAGTTATTGTACAGATGGTATGATCTCTGAAGCTTACTCATTCATCTGAATTGTTAAATACAGTATTAATATTATTTGGTTTAAGAATATCCTGATCCAAGACACACACTATAAGCACAAGTTATTCAGATGAAACTTTGGTTATGTGCACAAAGGTTGTTTCTTAAGGTTTTATGGTGGCGTGCAATGATATTACAGACAAAAGCGTGCTCTGACCTTTACAGCAATTAGTTTGGGGAATTAGGAAAACGTTCACGGATAACAACTTGACCAGCCTGCACAGAGCATATATCCTTTGGGAAAAGCTGCCTGTGACCAGGCCGTACTGTTTTGCCTCAGTGGCCAACTTCTCTAAAGCTGGGGACAAAACCCTGCAGCCAGGGTCCATATTTTAGTGTCAAGTGTTCTTATGTGAGTAGAGGCTGTTACAGCACAAGAACAAGTACAATGTTAGGACTGAATCAGAGCTCATCCTGCATAAAATAGTCTGGATTTTTTAAGAATGTTACTAGCCGAGTAAACTAGCTCGCCTCCAGTGCCAAAAAACATTAGATATAGAGCCTCAGCCAGGATCGGTAAAATTTTACCGGTCCAATCACAATGCTCCATTTGTGTGGCGAGATTGTCAGACAGGGCTTAGCACAATGACGACAAGGTTGAAGATGTGCCAACTTATATAAAGTCCATGGTCGGATAAGCAGCATGTAAATGGAGCCAGTTGGATGTTTTTCCTTCACTGTTAGCAGTGTGCTAACGTTAATTAGCCTATAGGATGTTAAAACAACCAGATATACGCTATTTTATTTAGACTTGTTTGTGTGCTCTGTACGTCACATTGTTCGTTGCTCTGATTGGTCATAGCGCTGGCCTATTATGTGTGGAGCAGTTTGAAACACAGCTGTTGATCCCACCCATACACTTAAGCTCAGTTTATGGAGCGTCTCCAGACTATGAATTCATATCATAGTCGGGTTTGACCGGCTCGAACGTTACAACAGTCAATATGAATTTGGTATAAGCTCAAATGTGACATTATTACATTAGAATAACATTCATCAGTGCTCTATAGTCCTCTAAAGTTCAATATACACTGTTGATTTTGGGCTGTTCCAGGCAATAAATAAATAAGAAGAAACTTAGGCTACAATCTTCAGTTATGACTGAAAGCATTAACCCTTCTTTGACTGTCACAGGTTCATTTCCACAAACAGTGATTTTCATGTCCACCTATGGCTTTAAATAAAGTGACCTAAATCTGAACCTTATAAGTATATGACAAGTTTGTTTATGTCGCTGAAACTAATGAACTCAAGACATCTATGTTCACATTCTCCTCCTCCTTCTGACTTCCGTAAACATAAATATGACTTGTATAATAGGGTGATCATTAGCTCAGCTTCATTTCTACAACTCTAGAGGCGGAAATTACAATTATTGTAATCTTGCGTCGTAGCACAGTCAGCACACATGTCGTACTCAAGTTGATTAGATCCAGATACAGTGTGGCTGACAATAAACTCATAAAACTACTGAGACCTCAGTCTATAGGAGCCTTCAGGCCCAGTTTAGAAAAAATATCTCAAATGAGATGAGCTGAAAATCTGCTTCTACTTGCAAAACGGCAGCCACATCACACCAGTGAAGCAAGAGGAGAGGAAAGATTGTTTCCATAGCAACAACTCTTCACTTTCCGTTTTAAATGGCTGGCTTTTTTTGCATCTTGATACAATTCTTAGCATCTTTGAATGGGAACGAGGATGGTGATAGTGAGATTTACATTGCAAGCGTATTTCTAACATTGATGAAATGGGGAAAACATAAACGAGACAGTCGAGGATTTCTCTCATCTACTCCCAGAGTGGTTTCATTGTTTAGAGGAAGAGTTGTCACCTGTAATAAGCAGGAAAAAAAACACCATCAAGACAGTATTCCACCAGGGGAAATGGCTGACGACAACAATGAACGTCTTATGTCCTAAACGTTTCATCTCAGTCTGAATGGGGCTCAGTGTTTGCTTGGTCTGTTTGTCTTTTGTTCAGCAGGGATTCACAGAAACTACTGCATTTTTGATGAAACTTGGCGTGAGGGGAAGGTCCGATTTTGGAGAAGTTGGGAGCAGATCTATAAAAAGAAGCCTCTGGTATGATCAAATGTAGACCTCTGCCAAGCCCCCACAGCACAGTCCAGAAAAAGCAATAAGCTATAAGACAAGCACTGCACCAGATCTGGATCTCCTCAAGCAATATTCGACATGTTGGTCTTTAGTTTTTTTGTTTTTTTTTCAAGAAAGTACTTTATTTAAGTGGAAACATTTTTCTGCTCCTCCTCACTCATACTAAAGCTTATTGTATCCATGTAACACAATGTCAGTTTTCCAAATTGGCAATGACCTTTGTTGCCTTGCTTTTATAAGCACAGTGCAGTAAGGAGCTTTATTTTAAATTCTTATACATATTCTTGTATGTAGTGTAAATGTATCAGTTGTAAAAGGCTGGTGTCTAATAACCCTTGGCTTCTAATCAATCCTTTTCATTTGTATGTTTATCATTCATATGAAATAAACATCAGGAATGAAATGAAATATGGAGGGTTTTTTTCTTTTTCTGTCGTTATTTTTTTCCCTGCTGCTATTGAGAGAGGTTCTGTTTTACTGCTGTTTTTCTGGGTGCTTGTTTACAGTCTACGGTCCAGAGATTTGAAATGTGATTTTTGCAGTTGTAGGTCAAAGGTCATGATCATGAAATATTCCCCAGGTTCCCTCGCCTGGCCAGCCATCCGTCTTTCTCAAGGAGAAACCTGTCTGGAATAGCAGGGCTTGAATCCAAATATGAAGGCAGGACTAAAGGCGCCAAGTAAACTAATCACATATAAGATGGACGTGATGCTTATTACAGATACAGTTAAATATACAGGGTGTAATTTGTAAAACAATCATTATTTCTGAATCAAACAACTGACAACAGTTGTAAATATGATGCTGAAGTGACTTTGACTCATGATGCATATGACACATTGTGAAACACCTGCAACCCAAACTTATGACTGTTTGATATAGAATTGATCGGGCATATTTCACAGTGATTACTTCAATTCCAGATTAATTTCTCAGTATTAAATACAATATTGAACACAGTATTGAATGCAGGATACAAACCGGATGACTGGTCAGACTATAGAAGGACATTATTCAGTCCAAAATCATACACACTGCACGTTAAGATCAAAAGTCACAACACAACAGCTCTAAAATTTACCACACTTTTTTTCATCTAGACAGTTTTGTATTCCAATTTGTGTTCAGCATTATACATTATATTTACAGTCATACTGTAAATTATTTCACATAATGTATACACTGTCATAACAACATTATCATTTATCTGAAAACAGCACCTCAACCTTTATTTTGACTATCCTCTACCACATATCATTGTACACTCGCCTCTTTCAACACTTCCAACCAATATATACATAAGTTATTAGGAAATAATAACATCTCACAAAAAACTAATATTAATAGTAAACATATAGAAAGCTGAGGTCTGTTGTGCCTTCTGCAATCAACTTTTTTTTCTATTCATCTTAAGCAGGCATGTCCAAACTATTCCACAAAGGGCCGGTGTGGCTGCAGGTTTTTGTTCCAACCAACCAAGAGTTCGCAGTTCGACCAATCAACTCTTAAGACTGAGATCAGCTGATTCATTGAGTCCAGTCTGGTGTGCTGCTGTTTGGTTGGAACAAAAACCTGCAGCCACACCGGCTCTTTGTGGAAGAGCTTGGACATGCCTGATCTAAAGGGTCCATATTGTTTACAAAATTAATGAAGAGTTGCCATATACTCTCAAACACCTTTTCTTTGTCGTTTAAAATATGAATTATTCTTTCTAAGGGAACACCTGACAACATCCGCTGTAACCACTAGGCTGTGCTTGGGTTGTACGTATTCTTCCAGAATAATGTAATACATTTCTTTGCATGATACATAATTGCTTGTTCCCTTTTATTAGAATTACTATAATTATAACAAAAAAAAACCGAACAAACAAAAAAAAACTTTTAATCCAATGAGATCTGCTTTAAAATAATCTTGTCAATTGTAACTCTCTTCCAAATCATGAGTGAATTTACTGGGGATATGGTGCTGCTGGTGTGGCAGCGCGTTATAATGTATCCAACATTTTAATTATACCCATCATAAGATGTGGTTGTCTGTATATATTTGTTTTAGCAGATAAAAGTACCATTGCACGTAGAATTAAAATAAGTAAATAAGCTTTGCTTATTTTCATGGATCTGCACCAACACCTACAGTAACAGCTCGGTCATTGACTTTCATGAAGAATGTTCTGTAGGTTTTGTGCATACCTGTTGACCAACAGATGAGTAAAGACGCAGCTGATCACAAAAAGCTTTTATTAACTCAAGAGTTGCTCGGTTTGCTTTAAGTGTCTCATCCATACACTTGTGCATTCTTGTGGAAAACTAAGTCAGCTCTGAATGACTTTTTTATTTGCCACTTGACTTGAGCAAAGGCTGAGCTGCTCTTAAACACAACACTCTGCCATTTGAACCCGTCGGTCGGGTGCTGTGGTTCCCCTGCGTGACAAGGCACCAGAAGGCAAACCAAAGAGTGCACCAAGTCAAGCGTGTTCTGCCGCTTGCTAATGGATTGGGTAAGGACTGCAGCGCTGACCCTAAAAGTTACCATGAAACATTGATTCCAGGCCAAATGGTCTTTACTGACTCCCCCATGGATAAAAGCAAAATGGAAAGATCGCAGATAGTGAGCTAAACAAGGCCTCTGAATCTGAAGTAAACTAGAAATCTGAAGGCTTCATACCCTAGGGGGGATGAACCACAAACTTAGATATGTTTCACAGGCTTTTACAACTCAAATAACAAGTGTGTTTGACATATTAAGTGCGATGAATACATAAAAAAAATACAAAATAAATAAAAAAGACATATTTGTCTTTCCATTTAGAACATGTACCGCTTCAATAACATACAAGACTGGAATGCCTGTACAAAAACACAACCTTAAACGCTGCTCTAATAAAATACAACACATGGAGAAATGAGTTCATGTATTGCAGTCTGTTCTTGTTAACATGATATGATGCAGTGCTAAAATATTCACTCTGCTGGAATGAATTTAGACAAGATGCACCTTTTGTACATTTAAAGGGCATTACATCCTGTCAGTTTATCACCTGGGATAAATAAAAGCATCCGTCCTCTTAAAGGGTTTGCAGAAGACGTGGGAAACAACAAAGCTGCTTAATCATTACAAGCCATGAAGGAATTATTACGACTCGATACAGGGAAACAAAAGCGAAATGTTATTTTTTCCAAACTAATCTCTGTAAATCTGCACAGGCCCAGCTTTCTTTCTGTTAATATTGATTGCTTTGTGAACCCTGCTCCCTTGGTGTTGCTCTTTTCAAATGCAGAGTGTGTGAGTTTTACAACCTTGTTTTTCAGTCGGGTTCAGGACAATGAGGCCATGTTTCTTCACAACTTATTCTAAAAGTTTGAGTAGCCTACAGTACCTCATGACCTCCCCTTTTGCACAATCACACTTTGTTTTTTTGTAAAGAACGACAACATTTAATGGCCTTGTGAGTTGACCTTTAGTTTCTATTTTATATAGGGTTTTTTTATTTGCTGCTATTTATGAGGGAGCATTTCCCTCCTGGGCACGCAACATATGAACATATACGTGCAGGACCTCAAATGAATTGTATTGAAATTCAGAACATCAACAACATTTACATGATATTGTGGCAATTTACCCACATCAATGTGAAGACTAACCATAGAATATAAATAGTGAAAATATTAATCTTGGTATACTTTATTAAAGCCATAGATGTTGCAGTTAAGGGATTTAATGACATATTTTTCATCTACACAGTGGGAAACAAATATGTATAAATGAAAATGATATTATTTATATATTAGAATAATATTATTTATATATTATAATATATAAACATTTAAAAAATAATCCAAAGTAACCTTGTGATTAACACTGATTTAGACAGTTTCTTCAGAGCTGTCACCATCCTTAACTCAAGCTTGCACTGAGCTCAGTCCATCTGTTTATTGCCACCTCCATTACTTGCTGCTGGTCACTTTTATCACTTTAGCACTTTTATCACTTTATTCTCAACCTGTGTACCTGTTATATATTAGTTTTATTGTATGTATTTTAAGTGTTTATTTAATGTGTGCACTTTATGACAAAGCTTTTTAAACTCACTTTGTATAATGACAATAAAAGCATTCCATTCCATTCCATTAATCTGATTAAAAATTGTAATCATCTGACAGCCTTACATTTTGTATAGTCAAACTCATACTTGTATCCACCTGCTTATCTGGGTTCAGGTTGTGGGGGCAGCAGCTCTGACATCCCACTCCCCAGCCACTTCCACCAGCTCCTCCAGGGGAATCCAGAGGCGTTCCCAGACCAACCAAGTGATATAATCCCTTCCAACGTGTCCTAGTTCAGCCTCAAGGTCTCCTCCCGGATGGACATGCCCGAAAATACTCCCTGGGGAAGCATCTGGGAGGCATCCTCACTAGATGCCTGAGCTCCTCTTCCTATCTTTAAGGCTGAGCTTGGCCAGTATGTGAAGGAAACACACTTTGGCTGCTTGTACCCGTGATGTCATTCTTTTGGTCATTGCCCAAAGCTGATGACAATATTTAAATATATTTATATTTATATATGTTATATGCCTGTGTAGTGGGTCAAACTCTGTGTTGTCTTTAGAGTTGAGTAGTGGAGAAGACACACACTTTAGCTAGTCTCAACTGGATTTATTCTTCTATCTTTCTCATTCTCTCCGTCTGTGCATTAGAGAGAAGAAATATTCACAGGTGTTCACATGTTTTTCTCATACAGGCTGTCTTTGCTCTCTCTGGGAAGAGAGAAAGTTGTAGTGTAAAAATAAATAAAATGTGATTTACATCAGCACTGAAAAAAAATACTTGCATAATGCTCAAATACCTGCATTATAGAGAAGAAATATTCACAGGTGTTTCTCATAACACCGTGAACACAGTCACCACATGGCTGCTGTTATACCCTAACATTATAAACTACAGAGCTGACTAGCAACAGACACAACCACAGCAAATTCTCCAATTCTCTAGTTAGCAAGTTTATGCATTAAAGTAACAAACTACATTTTTACATCCTGTCTCTGTGACTACACCAGCTTTGCAAACATTTTAAACTAACTTATATTCACATTTTACAACAAAAACAATGAAAATATACGGAACAGCAGGAATCCGGCGTCAAAATCAAACATGCATCGTACTTGCTGTACTGTATTTCTCAGACCTTCCCTCCAGAATCTAACTGCATTTTCAACCTTTCAATGAACATTTTCAAACAAACGATTCTTTGCAACAACATCAATGACGCTCAAAAGAACAAAAAAGAGTAAATGACAGAGAAAATCCTGTAGTGTGCTTCAATATAGCGCAACAACATCACACCATTACACCTGTAATTCTTAAACACTGGAATGACAGACAGGTGGCAATGTTATCTCATAAAACCACTTCCATGATCGATTAATTTGATTGTTTGTTCACTAGGATCCATAATAATATATGAAAAACACCAGTGATACAACAATAGAACAACAGGATGCAGATTTGGCATTCAGATTCAGGGCTGCATGACAAGAAGAAAAAGCTTAGAAAAAAATGCTCTGCACATACATTGAATGTTAGGCAGGTTTGTCTGAGTTGATAGAACCAGTCCAAAAACTCAAACTAACCCTTCAGAGCCTTGCGTGGTTCTGCATAAGTGCCTTGTGATTTTCTGTCTCACATCCATGCTGGCACATTCGAGAGACTAATCAACTCTCAAAATAAATAAAAATAGTCGAGCACCAAATTATAACAATGTCTCATCCATGAAAAATCACTTCAGATGGAAAAACTCTTTACTCCTGTTTTCTCCCAGTGTTGCCTAATATCACCTGTATTTCCAACTTCAGTCAAAAATATTTGCTTCAAATCTGTTTCTGGAAAGAGACATAATATGCATTTTCTTTCTTATGGCTTTAGAGAAGATTTTTTTCAGATGTCTTTCCAGTCAGATGATACATTTGATTTGTTATTACTTCATAATGTGACCCTGTATTAATCTGGTGTTGAGAGGTGCAGCTTTTACAGTATGCAGCGGAAGTGACTAATAAGCCTCTGTTCCAGGACTAAGTAGCAGCATATTTTACTCAAACTGTAATAAAATACATTAAAACTGGATGTTCAAGTGGAAGCCTCACCCCTTAAAAGACGAATGAGGCTCAGCTTTTGAGGCAGTTTTTCAGTCCTCTCTGCATGAATCATTTTCTTTGTGGTATTAGCATTATTATCAGTGGGGCTCTGTTGTGTAATCTTATTATTGTACATGTGCATCATCAACCAGTTGGCAGCAAAGAGCGGGCCATGCAGGACAGATGGCTCACTCTGATGATGTGCCTTTGATGTGTTTGCGTGTTGGCAGCGTCTCTACTCCTGACAGCCTTCAGCCGTCACAGCTGGGATGTAAAAAACAGGCGGAAACGGGAAGAAAAGGCAAGAAAATGTATCACATTGGAGCAAAACAGCGATGGTATTTTTGATGGTATAGGTTTAAAGTGTGATTTTTTTTTGACTGAAAGCAGAGGTTCTGGGATGATGCAAGGGTGGTGTCGGTGACGTCTCAGACCTGAGAGAACTGACCTACATGTGGATCATCTGGGAATGACTTTTAGAGCAACTCTGTCATGGGTGTTATTATTGGAAATACATGGTTATGACAAGAGCCCCATAGCTACAGTATGCACACTAGACGCAAAAAAATACATAAAATAAATAAATTTTATATATATATATATATATATATATATATATATATATATATATATATAAATAAACATGATTATAAAATAATGTGAACCTGTGAAATTATATAATAATGTGTTAACAATTTAACATATGAGTCATTCCTAAGTGTAAACTGCACCCCCCACCAAACTATAAAATAAACTGTGACTTATAATCCGAAACGTATGGTACTTAATTGTAACCATTATTAAGTAGTTAACATGGAAATATAGATAATCTCCAGCGGGATCTAAGGCAGGGGTCTCAAACTCACCAGGACCAATTGTGGCCCACAGGATAATATTTTGTGCCCCCCTATTTGACATCAAAATTTAGTGTTAGGGTGGACCACACGTAGTTCTCAAATGCACCTTTTTCCTGAGTCGTGACACACTTTTAATTTATTTTTTTAATCACATACGGGCCACTGTAGACAGTCTTGTGATTGCTTCCAGTGGCATTTATCATCAACAGTTGTCAAGCTAGCCAACCACAAAGTATTTGGGGAAGGATGAACATTAGTCACTTAGTTGTAACATATTCCAGAGTGACACCAAGTGGACAGAAAAGATCTGCCATCACCCAATTCCAGTCATGTCTCTCTCAAAATGAAGAGAAAGGTTGGCAACGACCACAGGCAATTTCAGGAAAAGTGGGAGACTGATTTTTTTCCTTCTTCTATGAAGCACAGGGGCAGCCAGCCCTACGTGTCTTGTATGCACAAAGAAAATCACGTTCTATAAAGAATATGTGTGACGTCATTGAGTTTAAAAAATACCAGTGAGATGAGAGACAGAACTGCATTGTCAATATTGAAAACATTTCTACTGAGGTGACAAAATTTATTCAAGAAAACAAGTGAATAGAGTGAAGCAGCAGTCAAAGCTAGCTCCATGGTGAGTGACATGATTGGTAGGACCAGAAAGCCATTCAAAGAAGGAGAGTTCATCAAATTGTGCATGTTACTAGCTGTGAGTTAAGGACCCTTTTTTTTGTGGAATACTTAATGCGGCCCAGCCTGACCCAGACTCTAACTCCACTAGTTCACAGGTTGGTTGACTTTGAGACCCCTGATCTTAGGCTTTATGTCACAAGCAGTGGTTTAATGAAATGAAGAAAACAAAAAAAAAACCTGGTGGCGACAACTAGAAGAAAATGTTTGGACATGAGTTCTTAAATACTATGATGCTGGGAGAGGCTATAGTTCTGCTATATTCATCTGAATAACTGTTAATATGTTACGTTAACATACCAGACACGTTCTCAGTTTGTTGTTTATGCATCATGTGATGTTAGCTGAATGTGTTACGTTGGCATATTATGCACCTATTCAAGCTGTTGTTCTCTATTCTATTTTTATTTTAAATTGACTTTCAAGATGAAATGTTTGTTCTTGGTGTTGGGATTTTAATAATAATAAAAAAATCCCTTAAAAAATGTTACTTCAGTGTGACTTATATATGTTTTTCCTTCTTTATTATGCATTCTTTGACTGGTGCAACTTATACTTATCCGGAAAATACAGTATTCATTAATATAATTGATGCTATATTACTATATTTAAAATATTCCTGCCTGACATCAGTTATTTTCGGAAATCATCTTAGAATTTTTCTCAGAATTTCTTGCAACATTCATTTTGATGGTGATGTCTTTTTTTTTCACTTGTTCTCAGATCACATTTCCCAGCCTTTCAATCTTTTCTTCTTATGTGTTAGTTGAACATTATTCATCAACTTGCAGAAGCTGGCTGGCGTGTGAGTTTGCACACACCACTTTAGCCTACCGCCCTTGTATGGGTTTACTGGCCAATTTTGTTATGCCGATTGCAATTCCCCCCCTCACACATTCAATTTAAGATCAAACAGGGTTCAGAAACACATCCATGTAGGTATGAACAGAATTCCCTCAGAGTTCCTTGTGTGATGTTCCTATTTTCCTGTTATTGCTTTGTGTAAGAACAAAATTACAACAAAATATGAACATAATCACACAGGAAGCTTTTTGAAACCCCTTAATCCAACTGTAAATCATAGAAACAGGACTGATCTTGACTCTTTGTTCTCACTAACTAAAGATATTTTCAGATCAAATGTCTCAGCTTAAAGCAAAACCCTAAAGGCAATTTTTACTTCTCTGAACGAAAAGCAGACAACAGAGTAACATAGATAACAGCTAAGATAAATGACTGAGTTAAAGACCAGCTGGCAAACACATGAATGGAAGCAGAAGATCTATGATTTTAGCCACTATACCATGTCCTTGCAGGCATACAAATCCCTTCTTGGAACCAGAATCCCATTGAATGGAGGATATTTAAACCAAGTCATCCATTGGTGTCTCAGCCTTTCTTGTGATAATTCACTCAATTTTGCAGTTGAACCACTGAGCATAATATGTTTGACCTCTGTCGACCATAAGCATAAGGACTTACCAACAATCAACACGAGCCCCCCCCCCCTCTCTTTTCATCGAGCTTTCTATTCTCACACATCTTCAACACCTGGGGCCTCAAGTGCGAAGTGTGTGTACGCCCCAAAACAGGTTGCACATGTCCTTTTCAGGTGAACAAAGAATGAAATGTGCAGCCCTCCACACCACCTCCATAGTTTGCCGTATGTATGTTTGATGATACTGACCCTGTTTACACGTGAGATTTTAATTCCGAATAAAGGTTAATTCTGCATTAAAATGACCATGTGAACCCTTGATTCCAGTTGAAAATTATAATTCTTAATTAAACTTAATTCCAAATAAAGTCACTGGTTTATTCTGATCTTATTCTGATCTTCCATAAAAACAGTTAATTCTGCTTCAACATTATTCCTGTCATTCTGCACATGCTCCTGGTCTTGTCACGTTGACGCACATATTTCATGTTGATGATGGACATATTCCACCCAGCATTAGTATGTTGATTCCTATGACCGATTCTGTCGAGGTGCTGCTTCGTAATTATCACAAAAATTAATGCATGTCCTTCCAGTAGGCAGTAGTAGTAGTAATAGAAACTGTTAATAATGAGAAAAAGGGTGACATGCACATCAGATATCCACAAATGAATAATTAACACACTAACACATCATCCCAATTCCATGCTGATTGGGATGTACAAAGGAAATGCACTTGGATTTGAGTGTGAACACAGTTTTGTTCATCTGGATATGCAGGTTTCAGTATCAACTCCACACACGTCTTTGTACATGAGGCTCCTGGTCAACTGGGCAGCACGGTTTGTGTGCCAATTGCAGTTCTAAACACCAATATATTCTCCCCTGTGCCTCTAATCCCTTAATATATCAGTATTCTTTGGCGGACTTTGGCAGAGTGTTGGAAGTTGAAAGTAGAGTTAAATAAGTGTGTTTGTGCTAGTGTGCAGGCAGTGAGACTGATGAAACATCCTGAAAGAAAACCCCAGCAACCTATGCCATCCTCAACACAAATATAACCACATGCTTTTATCACTCTGTGGGAAATTAATTTGGCATAGTGTTATATATCTCTGCTATTCGTCACATCACATCAGCGAATGAATAGAAGCATCAGAACTAATACATTTACTTTAGTGGTGCAATAAATCCCACAAAGAAACAACAGCAACTGTGCTTGTTGTTTTGTCACACCTGCACAGTACAGACACAGCTACCATTAGGTCAAGAGGAAGTGTGCGGCTGTGTAAAATGTCTCCAATAATAATCAACTTCAGTTGCAAGATAGCAGTTTATTTTACCCTGGTGTATGTCACTGAAAATGTAATCTGTCACTCAAGTGTTACATTCACAAACTTCAATGCCGAATCGGGTAAAGACATTCTATACCAGACTCTTTTAATAAAGAGGTCATGCTTTTTTTAAATGGAATTATGCATTTTAAACCATTTCCATGCAGCCAACCTGAACTGTAAGTGCTATGCTTCGGTTTAACATTTTCATCAATTAAACTCCACAGGTCCATCTTCAAACCTATTTCTGAGTAATGTCAGAAGAAAGGTCATATTGAGTGCTGGCCCTTGAAAAGCAAATGAACCACTTCATAGCCCACCCCCCTCCTCAGTTTGCAATGAGAAATGTTTGTCAGAAGTCTTGACCTTTTTATGTGCGAATGTTGTGGATATAACTAGTTATAGGTGGAACAAATCTATTTAATGAAAATAATAATTAATACAAAGATGGCTTAGCAGGACCTAGAGGGTTAAAATTCAAATATTTTAAATTATTGGGGTCTAAATAGACAAATAAATGTACCAAAAAAGTAATAAAATTGAGTTTAGCAAAATATGACCCCTTTCAGCATCTCGTTGTGCTATGGATAGACTGTTCTATGAATATTTAATATATATGATTCATGGTAATGCATATATATATATATATATATATATATATATATATATATATATAATGTACTCATTGGAAGTTTAAAGAAATAGAAAAGGATCCAGTATTGGTCCCTCCAGGGCTCCATGCCTGTTCAGAACTGGTTCATAAATTGTCTAATGCAGAAATTTGAAATCTCTGAGCTTGACAATTATTTTCATCAACGTCGGCGTGTTTTTCTTCTGATGGTTGCACATAATAGTGATTCAGGCATCAACACTGGTCTAGAGCAGTGCAAGCTCTGCAGAACACTGATAATGGCCGTCAGGTGTGTTCAAAGAGTGACACGTCAAACACATGCAGGATAGTGTTCCTCAAGGACCAGGGATGGGAAACACTGGTCTAGAGCATGTCTTCCATGTTCTATGCCCTTCATGCATAAGTAGCTGGGATAGACTCCAGTGACCCCCATGACCCCAGTGAGGAAAATGAATGAATGAATGAATGAGCGTTCTACTTATTTTCCACACAGATCAAGAATCAATAAAAATAAAGATTCAGAATAAGATAATTGTAGTATCACTGATAAAACTAGCATGCATTATAGTAACTAAGCCTAAAACTAGTCACACCATTGGTTTGTTTACAAGATATTTTATTCAAGTTGAATAAAATATTTGTTTGGGCATAACATTAAGTGTATTAGTCATTGTAAAATGTGAAAATTATTTAAATTCATACTTATAGCATATTTTGACAACTGACTAAGCCTTATACATATATTATAAGACACTGGTACAAATATAGTCTACACAGTGTAGTACTATACACCCACAGCTGCTTATTAAAGCTCAGTGGCTCAATGCTTATACATTTTATATCATCCAACTTGACTAAACCGGATACATTAATTACACAACATGTGGTCTCTGACTGCTAACACGGACACTACATCTAATCTGTATCATATTATCTGGTAGTGAATCAATAGCTATCTAGTTTTGCCTGCCAGGCATGAAAATGTCACATAATACTTTGCTTATTCCTTCAAGTGTCAAGCGGAGAATCACAGTATCTAACAGATTCCAATGCCGGTTTCTCAGATAGTGATCTAGTGAACTTCCTTAATTAAATCTATCCAGCTCCTGATTCAGACTACTTTCATGTTCCCCGATGTTGAAAATGGATTAGGACTGACCATAATGAACCCTTCTGGCCACAGCCAAAGTTTACATTACAACAGCAAACTGAGGAGGAGCGCGGCTGAGTCTCCAATTAATCTCATCTGTGGAAGTATTAATTTAATTGTTCCAACCGAAGCCAATAATCTAACAACCTGGAAATATCTCTGTCATCCTGTTTTAAATACTCATTTTACATTTATTACCAGGATGAGACTCTTTGCTCAGCACACTTACATATCTTTTACTTGTTCAAATGGATTTCTCATATGCTCGGCTTTTGCAACCCAGAGGGAATGTCATAATTTGTCTTACTGAGAGCTAGTTACCAAAAGCTTTTAAGATGAAAAGTGCAGTGTTCAATAGCAAAGGATACCATTAGCCATAAACCTGATAATGATATCAATGCCATTAAAGTATTCTTGGTAAGGCTAGCAAGAAATCCTCATGAAAGGGAGCAAAAGAACTCTCACAAGTTCCTTTTCTGACTGTTTAGACAATGCATCTATTTGTCTCTCGGGTAAGCGCACTTTTGATGTATACTGAATCTCAATGCTGGGGATTTGCATGAAAGAAAAGCAACTTTGAAAAACCTTAAATGAATATACACAGCAATGACTGTCTTAAAAAAAAAAAAAAAACAGCTGGTATAACTTGATAAGAGCCATTTTGTACTTCAAAGTCCTTGTATACCAACCATTTTTTTAAGATCAGCAATTCGTTTCAAAAGGAAGCTGCAAATTGCCCATGGACACTAGCTTTGAAAAACCAACTATTTTTGGAGCGCAGTTTGTTGTCATTGTCAGAAAACAAACTTGGGGGGGGGGGTGCCCCAGTATGTCGCATCGCTGCAAATGATTGTGTTGTCTGGGGACATGCTAACCTTAGGGAATCGCAAGCCCTAGTCACTTAGTCGTTAATTAAACTGCACAAACTGCCAATGGTTATTTATGAGATTGATTTTTCTTAAGTGATGCCCTGAAAATAACAAGACCGTGCAGATATTTGTTCCATTTTGAAGAGAAAAAACACATTACTGCTGGATGAAGAGAGGACATAGCGAAGCTGAGAAGACAATATCCTACATAGTGCACCCTAACCTTGGACATTACAAACACATCACATTGTTGAAGGCTACAATGCTCATTGGAATCTCAGCAAACAGCCTCTTTTCTGTGTGAAGCTAAATTTACAACATAAATATTTACTCTCATCCTCCTACAATCAAACAGTAGAAGATGTAAATGTAGGGCAGGCCACATGAGAGTGCTTTTGCATGAAATGTACTGCATGGATATCTGAGATTTCATTCTGGACCAGCAGTGAAGAAAGAGCTCTGAAATATCCTTGTCATGAAGCAAAAAACTGAAATGAATGTAATAAAGCTGTTATATCGAGATGCTAACTTAATAAAGCCCGAATTAAAGCTGATAGAGCAGTGTTAACACAAAGATGGGTGAAATATTCATTCCCAATGGACACCATGAAATATGCAACACTTTTCTTGCTGCTTACAAAGCTAAGTGTCAATCACAATAAAACACAGGCAGCACTTTGAACTAATGGCTATATTAAAACTGAAACACCTTAACATTTGAAAAGTCCAAGTAAAAAGGCATATATGATATCAAAGCATCTGGCTGAAAATACAGATAGTGACAACTGTTAGAAAGCCTGGTCCGGAAGTGACTCATTTTGCTCAGAAATATTAAGGTTTTGATGAGCATCTTGCTACCTAATGTGTGAGAAAAATCACATTAATACAGTCTGATAATGTGCCAAGGCAGTTATAAGTCAAACATTCAGTTACCACTTGTATGACTTCCCATTCCTGCTGAGTTGATATGTTATGGTAAAAACATCAGGTGTTGTGGATAATTATCAGTAAATGTCATATTGATATTTATTTAAAATTTTACAAAATTACAAAATTAAGTAAAACTAACTTTTGCAAGTACTTAGGTAAAGGAACATTGTTGCTTGTAATAATATTTATTGCAAAAGACATTTATACTTCAGTGTTGGATCCAGAATTATCATATTCTCTAAATTGTCATTATTCCTGCTCTGTTACGTTTCACAACACAACATACACATTAAACTGAATTATTTTATAATGTCATTTGTTCTTACACTCTACAAGCACAACCCCTAATGCCTGTACTGCTGCAACAACTAAATAACAATAACCATGAAGATATTAAAAATGTAAAAATAATTTTAATTCAGGTTCCAAATACAGAATAATTAGATCTAAATTGGTCCAGAGCAGTAAAATACGATCATAATTACCTATAAATAATGAAAACTTTTAATATAAAATCAACTTACATGAAAAGTTTTATTAACAAACCATCCTTTTTACAAAAACCTGAATAAACACCTGAACACATATGAACCACCTGAAAGCTCTGAAGAGAAGTAAGTGTAATTTTACAAATATTCTGCCTGTTTAGTGTATTTATAATTGATATGTCAGTTGTTCGGCAGATGTGCAAATGACAAACTGAAAGACTGAGGCAGAAAATTGTCACTTGCTTTTCTTAAGACATGTCCAGTTGTTGATGTTATTCAGATTTTGAGGGAAAAATTATAGATAGAAATATTATCATCATGTAATTTTAGTCTTTTCACTTGTATTATTTTACTGATCTGACTCTTTTGAAATGTGTGGAACTGAACTAAAATGAGTTTGACACCCTTTGTGGAGGTGTAGCAACAGTGCAAAACATAAATTATGATAAAGACCAGATAGATTGTCAGCAGCTGGCAATTCAGAGCATCATGTTTAACTGGACTGAAACCTGCATGTATTACATTATCCAATAGTGCATTCAAATAACTGTAATTATTTAGCATAATAGGCAGGTGAATCATCTCCATTACCCCCCTTGTATAAAACCTTTGGGAGAAATTACGACGTATAGTATATTTTACCATCATTTCTACATCATTAACTATAATTCCTGTGGTGCTCTGTTCTTCTTCTGCTATGATACCATTGGAGATTAATGGAAAATTAACACAATGGTTTACTTACATTTGGTGGTCGTGTCATATTTGAAATGTACAATTTGCGAAAACAAAAAGTAAAAGCTTTCAGATGATTTAATATAATCTATGCTGATGAATGCTCAGATTAAACCACAATAGAGTCATGGAGCGAACAGGAAAGACACTCATTGATAAAACCATCAGCTACTGATGACAGTTGGCCAAGATTACTGTATTTTAATTGCTTTGTGGACTTAACTGTGTCACAAATCTAACTGCATACATTTCAATCTCCAAAAAATCTTCAGATTTTGTGTTCAGAATGAAACAAATTTCTAATACATTAAGATGTTTCCATGTATGCACATAAGCCACATCATATTTTGGCATCTAGGGCGTTCAAGCATAAGCCTGCGTCCGTCTGTGCTTTTCTTATTTTATTTTATTTTTTTTTTACTTATAACTTAATCTTTCAGTTCCTTCCTTCTTGCGTAGCCTGTCTGCTGCTCTCAGCCTCGAGCCCATTTGTTTATTAAAGATCTAAATCTTAAAAGAAAGTCACACAAGAAAGTCACACAAATACAGCATAGTTAATTTCTCACCCCCCATGGATGTGTGATTTTTATGAAACCAACAGGCACTGTGGCTTTTAGGAAATGTTTTTAAAAAGCAGAAAATAGTGCATGAAATTGCGCAATGCTAATAAAATCACACTTTGATTAATGTGCATGATAAAGCAAATTAATAATTACAGATAGTTGTGAAATGATTACAAATGAACACATGGTTACAGATAGCTAAAGGGTGACCTTCATCCTCTACACTGTGTGACATTTTCTAATAAACACTGGTAACAACTACATTAACACTACTACAATAACACCAGTAACAAGAAAATTACGCTCCATATTTACAGGTTGTGAAAGCGTGTCGTCAACTCAACCATCAGCTCTCACTTGAGTTGGTGTAAAGGGTATAAACACTGTCATCATTAAGCTTCTGACATCTTGCTTTTCCAGTTTGGTTTTACCTATACTTTGTGACTGCACTGCCAGAGTTGCATGTTAAAAACAGCAAGGGGTGGGCATAATTAGATGATACCTGCAGGCAGCAGCTCATAGTAACATGCAGCGCAGTTGAAATGGTTGATAACACTGGATTTAACAAAGCTATTCCCTTGTGCTGCTGGCTGTCTACATTTAGAAACAAGAAACACAGTGTTCTTTACTAAGACATGGTGACAACTACTATATGAAGATTGCTACAGGGATTGCAGTCATTGCAGAGATTGCAGAGAGATAATGGGTTAATATGCTTTAGTAAGAGTGATATTACCCTTTTTATTATTAAAGCAGCTTCTAGTTTCTCAGCCCTATCTGTGATCGCACCTCTGATTAGTCTGTTTACACAAAATTCACTTAACACATACAAATGAGTTCTATAAAAATAAATACATTAAAATATTTCCTGAAACTAAATCTGTATTTGTTGCTTTAAACAAAGCCTGAAATGTATTTTTCTAATTTCTTAACTACAGTTACTAATGTACCTAGATGTTGCAATTAACATTTATTCTTTTGGAAGGTTTATACTAGATGGATTAAATGTATGTTTCACTGTGTTCATTTGTCAGGAAAAAGTAAATTCCATGCAATAAGCAGCGCTAAAGAGTAAAACAACACAACATTGTATACAAGAAGACAAGTAAGCCATGACACCTTGTAACATGTGTTTTCTCTTCCATCTTTATACTTTTGCTGCAATATAAACTAAAACAAATAGAAACCACTCAACTTCAAATTAAATTGCTTCTACATTACTTAATAAAAACGGAAATAAAAAACACTCACTAGAAATAATAATAAAAAAAAAACATCTTAGAAACTACAGTTTAAACAATAATGTGATAAATTGAATTACTTTGATAATAACAGTAAAATAGTGACTTAAAGCATTAAAATCCAACCACTGTGGATTTATTGAGAAACACATTTTAATTTCAAGCTATAAACTTCACAGTCTTCACACCTCACAGTCTTTTTCTTTTTCTTTTGTTACTTCATAAATATGAGTTCTGCTTTGTGCGGTAATTGAAAATTCTACCATCGTTTATGTTACATGCAATTATTCACTAAAACGGTCACAACATCATTTCTGTCCATATAAATTCACAGGCTCAGTTTGTTGTGTGAGTCATGTGCCATTTTCTCTCAAAGTTGCTCGTCATTGTCACATCTACAATCCATGAAATGAACAAAATGGCCCAGAAAATGAAAGGATTACCATAAAATTACATCCAAATAGCAGACTGCTTGATGAGCATCTGTGGTGCCGATTTCAAACCCTCAAAATCCATGTCATCCTCACTACTGTAATGTGCTTCATTAACTCTCTGTTGTATTTCCCAAAACCACCATCATGTACTGTACAATATCTTCTCTTTGATGTGCCAGTAAAGATGATAGATTCTCGAAAAAAATGACCTCAATTTTGCTATCATATCCTGATAGTGATGACTGGCTTTCTTAGAAACTCAGTGGACAGATAATGTAACAGTGATCTGATTGCTATGGTCACCATGGACTCCATGGACTCCATGCACTCCAGCATGATGGCTGCTCAGGGGAGCATTGTGACTTAGCCAGAGGAGATCAGCCAGTTCAGCACACTTTGTCTGTTTACCACTATTTCATATAGAGGACATGGATTACCAGCAATCAATATTCAATTTAGCCTGTATTGCATTTACTGTGGGTTTGCTTACTTCTCAGTGTGTGAGCTGTTTGTCCGTATTCTCTAGTGGTGGTGGACTATTGGATTGGAAGAGTGTACTGTATGTGGAGTAAAAATTGAAAGTGAAGGACATAATTTTCAGCAGCAGAAGCAAATAGTTGAGCAATAAATATCGCAGTTTTCTTTTGTTTTATTCTACAGCCCTCTAGAATGTTGCGGCAGCTCCCCTTTACTTTGAATGGATGTTCCCAGCATTCTGGGGGTGTTTTTTTTTTTATATAACCGCCCGCTGTGCCATTAACGTCCGCTGCCAATGGCAATGAGTTTTGTCACTTCAGATTCACGGTACCATATCACTCCGCAGGTATTTCAGCCGCTTTGAAAGTAAATATTCATGCAGTTTAACGTCAACACATAGGGCTAGCAGATCAGAGGCAGCAGCGGCTAGACAGCAGCGGAACAAAGTAGCCTATACAGTGACAGTGGAGTGTTACTTAGGAACAACAATAATGTTCCAACTGGACAGAAGCCATCGTCTATATGAATAAATTATTAATCTTTTTGGTAAACAATTGTCTGTCTTTTCTCAAAATAAGCAGTAATAAGCTGCAATAACCCGTAGAATAAGCGGGATAATGTATTATCCACGCGTGACTATCAGAAAAAATATTTCTTGACAGGGCCAAAGAGTATTGTGCGATACATTATCACTTACATAATGCCCTGAACGAGCAAATCTTATATGATTCTTCTTCTTATTATGTCTTAACAAATCCCCATAAGGCACTATATATACACTATATACACAGTGGGTATATATTCACTTCTAAACCCCCTTGATGTGTATGGAGGACCAACCCTACAATATTGAAAAATAAATACAGAAATATAAATATAAAAATACCTCGAAACATTTATTTACATACTATTCGTTTATTCAATTTGTTCTAATTTATAGTTTTGCTTTTTTAGCCATGCATTAATTTATCTCTTTTCTTATTTATTTCTATATTTTCTTTTCATTTGACATGATAATAGTGAACAAATACTACAGGCAGAGTTTTGGGTCAAGTAAATAGAGTAGTCTAGTATGGGTTTTTTTTCTGCAAAATAATTGTAAAGGGGGGGAGTTACATCTGCTGAACCAGGTATGGATGCGTATACAGTCTATTTTGGAGCCTTGGTCCAAGGGACAATTCAGTAGATTGTGTCATAGCCATAAAATATTAACACTGTGGGAAGCTCTGTGTGATAAAGACATGCACTCTGAGGGATGCTGTTGTTTTACCAATGGACCCACCACTGGCTCGAAATTGGAGAAACACCTAAAACACTAGAGACTCAGACACAAAACATGTGCTGTGACACATAGCAAATACTGCACAATATGTTTATATTATTATTACAAGGTGAAATAAACAAAGCCATACGAGAAAACAGCAGAATTTGCACTATAGTCATGTGCGATGGAGCGCTGTAGGGTGTTTTTGTCGCAGGGAGGGACAAATTTAGGACTGAGCAGAGACACCTAATGTCAGAGTGACAGGTGATAAAGATAAGCTTGTCAGGCTACTGGAGGCTCCCTCACTGCACCGATGCACACACCTCACTTCTTGCTGACAGATACACAATGAAGTGGTGTGGGCCAAAAAAAAAAGAAAAAAGAAAAGTGAAATAATTTTCACCATCTTTCACATCCATATTCATCGCTCTGTCCTGTCCCTCCCATGCAATTAGTAGATGATCGCAGTCACTTGTTTTAGCTAATTAAAAAAAGGAGCAGTTGCACAGTGCACTAGGGCAACATCTCGCCCTGAACTAATGAAGTCTGCTGTCTATTTATGTGTGTTGCCATGGTGACGATGCGATCAGTAAAAAGATGTGTCTTTGTCTTTTAGTACAACGCAGCCCGCATTACTTCTTTGGGTTTTGGAAAACAGCTTGTTTCACTCAGTGGCGTACAGATGAATAGAAGAAAACACTAGTATATCTGTTTAATATGTGATTTTTGTTGCTTGGCAACATCACCGAACCTTCTCCACTGATCCCAAAAATGTATGGGGCAGTTAAGTGGATGTTATTTATGAAAATACTTTTTCATGGCTGAGGTACACAGCCTGCTCACATTACACACCGTGAGAACACAATGTTGAATCCATCATTTCTAGAAATAAAGTTCTATCTGTCTGTCTGTCTGTCTATAATTGCTTGAATAGCTCTCATTAGTGTTGAGAATGTGATGAGAATATTTCACTGCATGCATCATCCAACCGTTCTGACTGCTGGGGCTGCGAGTCACCTGAATAACCTCATGTGTATTGCTGGTGTTCACTAGCATGTGTTCCTCAAGGACTCTTTATGGATGTATTGATTGTGGGCAGCTGATATACAGTGGTCATTGCTGGCTATGAGAAGAGAAAGGTCACTGTCGTCTATCAGCTCCAGTCCGAGCCACCTCACTGATACATCAATGTTATATAAAACATGGCTGAGCCAGATCTCCCTGCCAACTCTGAGAAAGAGAAGATGTATTGACCTAAATTGTTTGATGGGCTGGTTTCAAAAGTTATGTATGGGCTTTATGGTATCAGAGAGAAAAGAAGGAAAAAAATCAATACAAGCCGGTATCAAAGGTCTATATATCCTAATATATTATGTTGAAAGCAAATAGAGTCAACAGCACATCCTCTACAAATTTGATCATAGTTCTTTGCTCATTTTTCAAGTGCCAAAGGTGACAAAAGTAGATTAAGTCAGTTTATGAAAAAAAAAAAAAAAAAAAAAAGAAAAATCACACAGGAGTAAAACTACTCGATCATTAGCGTCTAGAAAAGAAAATATACCAAATAAAACCACTATAGTTTTTTTATCCGTCAGCAGACTTGTACAGCATTGATTTGCCTGAAACTACAATAGGTATTTTAATGATGAAGCCATTAAGCCTTCTTTAGAGTATCCTAATGAAGTGAGAAAGGTTTCATACAAGTATATATTATTAACAGAGGAAGGTATTTTTCATGTACTTGTTGTATTGACTGATGCCCTGTTTTGCACAGGAGAATATGAGGGAAAAAAATCAAAAGTTTGACATTTTAATCGACATCTCTAAATTTACAAGATCGCTGTAAATGCCGAATTAGGTCTGCTGTTACCCACATCCTCTGGTGTTCAGATTTCAATTTATTCTAGAAAGTCTTAGACTCGTAGATCTGTTCATTCTATGTAAAAATGTGAGTGTTGATCATCATTAGACAGATTAGGCAAAAACCCATTTTCAGATTGTTTTATTGCCAATAATGAAGCCCCTTTGGAACATTAACTGAGATGTTTGATACATGGTTTGTCTGCCTGTCAGCAGAATTATACCCAAAATGGCTCAAGAATTTGTATTTCACTTCTTTGAACATTCTCCTTTCTGGTCAAGGTTGAGGATAAATCAAATACTGTATTAATAAAAAGCCAGTCCTATTGGAAAAAAATAAAATGCAGTAAACTTGATTGTTCAAAAAGCTCAGACATCTTTGAAAACACTTTCACCGATGATCCAAAATGAAACCAAATTCCTTGCTGAAATGCGATTACAGCCAAGGTATACTGGGTGCAAGGCCTTTGTAGTATGAAGTAAAAGAAAGAAAAATTAACATGCAAATGAAAGCATTGACAGTAGCATGGTTACAGTTGGTGGATATGTGTGTGTGTGTGTGGATGTTGGAGGATGAGAGTGGTGTGTAAATGAATTTCTGTGTGGTTAATTAACACAAAATCCCTTTGTCTTCAGGCTCTGACCAGGGCAATTTGTGGGTGTTCAGCTGAAAATGCAGGGAAATGATTAATTAAGTAGCCCAAATGAAACTGAGCAGAGAAAACGGTCCTTTTTTGACTTCAAAAAGGAAGCCACAAGCATTGTAGGTCTGCACTCAAGGCTAGAAAAGAAGTAGGAAGGAAAACTTAGTAACTTGTGAGGAGAAAGGAGAAAGGACAGATAGTGAGCTCAACTCTAAATGACTGAGACCAAAGGCCAGGTTTTAACAGCTCTAATTATGCTCTGGAAATTGCAGTCATTGTGCAGTAAATAAAAGAGGCAACAAGGTCAGTACACGCGTATATGTGTGTGTGTGTGTGTGTGTGTGTGTGTGTGTGTGCAGATAGAGACTGCAGGCTTCCTCTACTGTACACGGGGGTTCCCATAAATCTAATTTCCTTTCAATTATGCACACACAAATTAAGGCAGGAGTGATAAAAACCCGGCGAGTTGAATTTGAAATGATGAGAGGACCATTAGTGAGTCTGTTGTATATGGTCTGTGGGGGATATGAAACCGCGTGGTTATGAGCCAGCAAATAGACTCATCCCATTCACAGCTCATTCACAGCAGCACAGCTTAGCCACACTAGTCTATTTACAGCGTGTCAAATGCCTGAAGGCGCTTTGATTTCCCTGTGATGGGCTGGTTGGTTGGAAAGTGGATGTTAGAGAAGTTTGACAGATGCAAAAGGAAGATTGATGCTACATCAAAGCCTCTTTGGAAGCTGTTTATTGGAGTGGGAGATAGCACTAGTAAAAATCAGCCATCTTTGAAGTGGTACAGGTGGACGGTGTGTGTGTGTGTCGATAGTGTGTGTTACAAAACTGAGTAGAGAAAACTGTCCTTTTTTGACTTCAAAAAACAAGCCACAAGCATTGTAGGCCTGCACTCAAGGGTAGAAAAGAAATGGAACCCGGAAGCCAAGCAACGGCATTTTGTTGCCAAATCTCACTTTGTGTTGTTTTTGTGCAATGACAATAAAAGGAAGTCTAAATCTAGGTTAGAGAGAGACAGAGAGGGGTGAGAAGCATGGAGAGGGCATTAGCACATTGTTCCAACATATGGAAAAAACAATGAACAGTTGTTCATTTTAAAAGATAATTCTGCTCATTTCACAACTCAGCCTGTTGCACCAGTTCAATGTGTCTGAAAGTCATTTCAAATGTAAAGTCAACGCTGTGTAACTCAGTGGTGGTTAACATCACAGAAAACTCATCACTCACACCACCTGTGTTTAAACAACACGCACAATTGGTATTTCTTGTAGAACAGAATTATCATAAAATTTGTGAGAAAAACAGAAAGTAAGAGACCTGCAACTACTTCCACTAAAATGGTTCATTTTTTCATCCTTAATTTTATTATTGCAATTTTATAACAACCCTTTACTGAAAGATAAACCAATATGCTTCTATTGCTGATTTAGTTTTAGCTGTTATTAGAGCCGAATACTGAGATCTGCAGTCATGCCAACATACAACTGTAGAACTGCCAGACCAAATCCATTTCTTGGCATATTCATGTATTATCCAGTCTCACTCCAACAAGTCTAGACATCTAAACACTAGATGAAATACAAACATTGCAAGATAATTCCAATCTATATTTGTATGTGGTTTAAAATCCAATTTCAGTTAGATTTCTACTGGAACATGTCAGTTTATCAGTCACTGATGACACAGTGGAATACAAGCTGACCAAAAAACAAACTAGAAAAGGCAATTACATTATTATTTACACTTTTCAGTATGTGTATTTATCATCAGGTAAAATTTCATTAGCAAGATAGCCCTCGTCACACACCACTGATGTCGGTGATGTTACCATGGCAACCCAATCAGGTAGGTTGATGACTCTGAGTTGCAAATAAGTCCACTTTAAAGATCTGATTTGAGGAACACATCATTTGTCCCTTTGTCTCTACTGATTAGTTTTTTCGCCATCATAACCAGAAGTGGGTACTTTAGGGACTGTGATTAATTACATTCTGATTTACTTTTAATCACTGAATTCACCCATACAAATCCACACATTTAACTCATTACATCTTCAAAGACAGACTTATTAATTTGTTCCATGAATTGTAAATTATATTTGCTTTTTTTTTATCAATGTGCCTCTTCTCAACATCAAAACAACCTATATGGATAGTACACCACAAATCCATGGGAATGGTTGTGTGTCTAATAAGGTGAAGCATCAGAAGAAATAATATTGACATTTGACTGTAATGACATTTGAAGTTCTGTAGTTTTGCACACAAATAATCAGTAGTATCATGTAGAAAGGCTTTTTACATTTCCTCTTTGAGATCCCTGATATTGAAACAGCACTAGATTCAATAGTGATAGTACAAGTACCTTGTATTATTATTAATAAATGTACCTGTACTGTTACATGACTAAAGCATGTGTGTTCTTCTCTCCCCTTTGAAAATAACCAACAAGCATATGACAAAAACCCATAGAAATAAGATTCAGGTCTAAAGGATCCAAAATGATTCTTATAATAAATAATGGATTGGACTTCCATAGGGCTTTTCAAGGTACCCAAAGCACTTTAAATTATTGATCCATTATATATGATTAAGTTGTGAAAGGATCCTGTTCTGAGGTAGCAATACAAAGGATCGTGATAATAATAATAATAATCAGAGAGTTATTGCTGAGAAACCTTCTTCTAATTGCTGAGAAGATGATTACAATCTCCTGGCTGAAAGCACCCCCCCCCCCCCCCCCACACACACACACACACACACACACACACACACTACAACACTGGGGAGAGAAGGTTAAAGAAGTTTATTCTGTAGAAAATATAAATGTAACCATACAGTTACAATTGAAAATGGATGTATTCATGACCAAATGGTCCCACATTATTACCTCTGCCAAGGAAGTTATGTTTTGCTGGCATTTATCTATCTGTCTGTCTGTCTGTCTGTCTGTCTGTCTGACTGTGTACAACATAACTCAAACAGTTATGGACAGATGGCCATGAAACCTTCAGGATAGTTAGGCTTCAGGATAGTTAGGGAATGACACAAGGACCAATCGATTAGATTTTGGTGAAGATCCAGAAGAGATCCTGAATTATGGATCACTTTGAAATGTATTCTCCATTTACCGCAATGAAATGTATGTTCAGTATCGACCACTAATCTCTTTGACTGTTTACGTCGGCAACACACAGCTGTTATTTACTCCTGAGTATTTTTTCGTATCACGATATATATCACAGGATTTAAAAAAACCTATTGTGCAGCCCTTATTACAACCCAAAAAAGACACAACATTGGCAAAGCAGGTGCACAGGTCTGCACCGCCCCACACACACATGCCCTTACACACCTTCCTGTGTAGTTGCAGGTTCATCGGCCAGATTGATCTGTACGACTGGCCAAGATAGCCGGGAGTGCCGGCCACATCTATTCAGTGAATAAGTGCTAGGACAAGCTGTTCTTTCAGGGGCCAGTCGGGCAACAATAGGCTCTCTAATAGCTCCAGTTTGTCTCAGTTAAGAACAACAGCCTGCCCCCCCCTCCCCCCACACACACACATGAACACACCTGACTTTACACCTCACTGCCCATCGCCGTTCTGACCACATCAGTCCTCAATCTCTCGGTGTGATCTCTCGATTGCTATGTTGCGTCATTTTTCTTCCTTTCACATTTTGTCAGCGGGACGAATTTACACTAAAATAAAACTAAAAATACACAGAAAACTCACCTGACCTTGTGCACACAGTGGGAAAAAAAGACTCTTTCAAACAAATGTAGCTGAAATTGTCAAACTCAGCAGAATGAGCAGAAACACACATAATAGATGTGGAGCAAATTATCTCCACAATAATGAATAATATTCCCTTTCCCAGTATTGTTGGACTGGGTTATTTTGATATATTCTTTTATTACAATTTCTTCATTTTATCATAATCTCAATAGCATCCTTGTGCTTTCATGTGTACCATTTGCAAAGTTCAGACTGCACTGGGGCTGGTTTAACTAAATGAAGCCAGTAGACTCCTTTTCATCCTTCGAGATGATTTCAGACATAAAATGTATTAAACTGTCGGACTGCCAGATTGCTTTGGGTGTAAAGAGACAATATTTTTTTAACGGTTTAGCTAAACACCACGCACTGCAGTGTAATTACTTTTTTACTACAGGATGTTGCTTTTTAAAAGATAAGCGTCTTGGCTGATAATGTAGATTAAATTCCCACAGTATGTAAATTTAATGTGGATTCTGAAGCTGCCTGCTATAGCTCAAAACAACGCTCAAACAGCAGCAGAAGTAAAGTTACAACCTTAACTTGAGCTCAGGCTGACTGTAAAGTGAGGTCATATTTCTCCGTGGGTTCATTACCTCAAACAGCTGCCATACACACAGACATTTGATCTACTCCGATGACTTCTAATATGACTTCTTATGCAGTCGGATGGGATTGGATCAAATTGCCTGACTCTATTTTCAGTATTCTGAAACATGCTGGAGCTGTTCCTCCATTGGCTTTTTCAGTACGCAGCATTCTCAGCACAGAATAAAACGTTACCATTGTATGCTTGTGCAAACTGCCCACACATCTTGACATTTCCGTACAGAAAGTATTCATATCAAACATTTACAATTCATGTGCATGGATTTTATAATGTTTCATATATATACTGCTTTTATGGTTATGTTCATGCACATGGTACGCTGAAAGTCGTTCCCTGTGTTTGTGTCACATGTTTCTTCTCTTTTAGGTGAGAAGCGGCTGGTTCTACGTCTTTTTATTCCGATGGGAGACGTGGTCGTATCTCCAGGTTGTGACCAAGGTTATAATAGTTTGAGATTTTCTATTGTAGTTTTGTTTGGCTTTTTTTTTCAAATTCAGTTAAGTCGTTTTAAGAGCAGGTTTGCTAGATTTATTAGCTTTATATTTTTCAAAATACTTAGTTTTAGTATTTGATATACTTTATTACTCGCTGTCGTATTCAAATAAATCCCATACACTGAATAAAAGGAGAACAGAGGTTGTTGATTTGTTATGTAATTAATTACTACAGGAAAAATAACTGTTTCATCTTCCTTCTCTTAACATGTATTAATCATATAGAACTATTGTATTCATGGGGGATGTACAATCTAAATAAATCAAGTAATTATGTGTGGTTTGAAATTTAATTTTCTGCCCACTGCGAACAGAACAGAAACTAATAAATATTCAGGAAATATCAAATAACATGAAAAAATGCAAAAAAATACAAAACAAAACAAAATTAGGTAAAAAAAAAGAAGGTATAAATGACTAGTTGCTTCCAGTAGTTGTAGCTTGGGCTTTTTCTTTTTCTAAATCAGTTTTATTTGACACCTGTACATCAGTTCCATGACCACAATTATCAGTAAAATAACACAAAAAAAATTTAATTATTCTGAATTTTTAGACTAAACTATTCCTTCAGAACTGGTCAGCGCTGACGCATCTACTACTTTTTTTTCCAGTGTGCTAGATTTAGCTGCTTCTTCACAATGTTGTTGCCAGGTACAGTGGGGGCGAGAAGCCGTCTCTAAATGAAATGTGACTAAAAGTGATGGACCATGAAGTGACTTATGATGCCGCCAGCTAAAACTGCTCAAGCGAAATAAATCAATTTCATATCAATAATTGACACAGTAGTTGCTTTTCCATTAGATACACAGTATGTGCAAAACTTTTCTACTTTTTGTCATTTTGATAGTTTTCATTAATGACCAATTATTTCATTTTATAGACAGAGAAATAAACACTTGGTTGTTTAGCTACATGTGTTGATGCACAAATAGTTAATCAGTGCTTTAGGGCTCTAGTTTTGCAGATATAGCGCTAGCGGGTGCAGCTGGTTTGCACTCCGCCAAAGGGTCTTGTCCAGATGACTTTTGCAAGTTTGGCCCGCCGCACAGACCGGCGCATCCCTCCTCCGTTCAATCTCCTTTCCTCTCACTAAGTGTGAATGAGGGCGTAAAAAGCGTGTGCAGTGGATGTAACACAGCTGATCAGACCCACTACATTAGAGCATCTTGTCGCTCTTAAATACGCATCCAGACGCACGCTGCGACACCAGCTGAGTGGGTCCATTTGTCTTTTGTTTCAATCAAAAACCAAACAAAAACAAAAACAAAAAACCAAGCAAACAAATCTAAAATAAAAGTAATTAAAACACAAGAAAATAAACAAACTAAGGACTATACATATTTTTAACAGAGGATAAACTGTACACATGGGAAATAATGGAGTTACTTAAAGAGTGTGTGGACAGGAAACATTAAGAAAATTTGTATTTTATGTGTGGCTATTTTTGCTTCATGTACTGAGAAACTAAAACATCAAATTGAGGTGTTTGTGTCAGTGTATGACAAATAGAAGATTGAGGTCAATACAGACACATTTAGATACTGAACAGACTGGATGTGTGTGAATCAATATAATATTAATAATACACTTTATCAACCTGAACCAACACTTAAGGTTATGTAATAGGACTTTCCAAAATGCTTAACAATTCATGTTGAACATAACAGTGGTAAGGTAAACCCAGAGTTAAACTCCTACTGTGTTTGTTACTGAAGATTCTGTGTTCAGCATTTTCATATACACAAATGAGATATAAGAGGCCAAATGACAGATGAGCTAATTATATATTGTGAAATGTTGCTTTTGTTGCAGCCATTGTTGTGTTTACATCATATTGTAGTTTGCGGTAAGGTCGGTACTTAAAACTGGCCCCACTTAGCAACTAGGACCTCTGCATCTAAAGGCGTTCCAGTGCATTTAACAGGTGGATGACATTTCTAAATAATCTTGTTGTTGCTGCTCACCTCCTACAGCTTAGTCACAAAAGCAATAATTTGTCTGAATCACATATTTTTGCTCTGTACGGTGATTCTCATGAAACAAACAAAAAAAAGAATCAATGGCCCTGAGGTTTTAGTGGTTAAATATGAAATTATCATTATTGTTTTATCATTATTTTACTGTAGCGGAAAGTGTATTTTTTGTTTATTTCACAATAAGTCATTTTAAAACATTTGATTTAGATTTTCCACTTTTTATACATTTTCTGGGCAAATTCTCATTAGCTAAATGTGACCCATACATAAATAAATACAAACTACAAGTACATATGTCAAAAGTTTCATTAAGCATTGTTTGTTGGTTATTTTAATGATGAATATTCATAATATTTCAAGAAAAACTTATGTCCTTGAGTCATTATTCTCATTACTGCAATATATTTGAGAACTGTATTGAGAAGCTATAGGAATTTGAATAAAAGCTGAAACTACCCACAATGCATCTGTACTAACAGAAGATCTAAGTTGGCTACAAGGTGAGTGACCTTTATTTTTTGCTTCTGTAAAAGTTATGATTTGTCAAACTGCATTACCCAAATTAGTCATATCTCATAATGATTTTTTTTATTGGTTTGGTAATAAGGTATTATTTTTTCAAAATGTGACAAAGATCATTATTTAACTAGGTCATCATAGTTAATGCTACAGTTGGCATTATTGTGCTGAGTCATCATATCACTGCAATGCTCTCATTACTGCAATAGTTTCACGTTTTGTGAGAATCACCCTGTAGGATACAGACATAACTTGGGTAACAAAGGTTGGAAATTGGAAACATAGAAAATATTTAATCAAAGTTTTGTTTTTTTTTTAGTTTTAATATTTCATAGTAGTTCGCATTTACATTTCATAGCAGCCTCACAGGGCTGAAGGAGCTCACTAGGGGCAATTTGAAATAACTCTCACTATTCTATAGTATCATTAATATTCAATTCATCTGCATGACATTCTCAAACCTCAAGTGCACTTCTTTATATGAAAATATATACCTAACCACACACACACACACACACACACACACACGCACACACACAAGTGAGGATAAAACAGGGATCAGACAAAAAAAAATGAATGTAACTACACAAACAATCTCCTTCTTACCTGAACTCCAGTAATATTAATTATTTAACCTGAAAATACATTAAATTCAGTATGTATATGCAAGTTGCAGGTACATCTTTGCATATATACCATCTTCTATAGTCACCTCTTGTTTATTGAACGAGGTGCAAAAATGTACCATAAACTATAATTATCCCCGTCATCCAGTACGTGCATTATTCTATAAAGCTACATTTTATTCTGGCTAATATTTCACAAACATGTCACACCATTGACATATAAACCAATTAAAGCTGGGCTTGAAATGAGCTGATGATGCCGAGCCCATAAAATATGTAGATATCCTTTTACTGTAGCTGTGACCTGAACATGCACACGACACACACACAACAGAGTGATTAGGATTCAGAGCATATATGTCTCAGCAAACACACCATCATACTTGAATTATACGCACATTGGGATTGGTGTAGTTTAATACAATATTGATTTTTCTTCACAGAGGCTCCACCACAAGGCCACCCTGATGCCTAACTAGATTATTGCAGACAGGATATGACACTTCCACACTGCAACTCACAAACAGAATAACTGAGTATCGCATATGGTGGAAACACTAATTGACGGGAAATGCAGTGGGCTTTTTTTTCCTTCCCCTGACACTGCAGAGATTTCAATTGTTTTTAGTGCGCTGTGAAGTTGGCTAAAAGTAGCACACAGCAGGGGTTATGAACCAAGCAGAGAAAAACAGACAAACAAACCAATTACATGATTCAGTGTTAAAAAAAATATGTCATTAGTACCATCCAGTACCTGTCATTACTTTGTCGGTTGTCCTAGTTTTCATTCTTTTGCGACATGTGAATGACAAAATGAGGATGTCACCTGTATTTAAGTTGAATCTGAGGGTCCCTCAAGACTCGGACCCTCATGATTGTATTTTTTCGTTGATATGATTCATATATTATTTCATATGGTTAATGTTAATACGATGTCTGTCTGTCCATGGAAGAGAATAAAGTGAAGGTTGAAGTTCCCATATTTTGACTATGTACACAGTCACACACAAATATTTAAGTTTCCCATACAGGAGGTAAACTGGGCGGGGCTGAGGGTGGGAAGCCCCGTCACCAGGTAGTGACCCAAGTAAAGGACTGGATTCGATGACGTGGCGAAGTCTCTTCTGGAGACATCCAGAAGAGACTGTCAAGGGCTCAGAGGGAGATTTTAGGAAGTTGAGCCTGACATCTCGACACGGTAGTTCATATTCAATGAATCAGACGATTCTTGTATTTTACATGTGATCTTAATAAATTGTTAACTTGACACCGATCGGATCCAGAACTCATCTTTGGCTGAATTTCATTTTTGACTGAACCTCAGTTTGTCTTTCGAGCTTCCAATCAACAGACACGGAATTCCTAACACTCAGAACCTCAGGGACTGGCCTTTTGCTGGAGCCCAGAGTGCGTTTCAGTTCCATGCAGCTGAACTCTGGAACAGTCTTCTTGATAATATCAGACAGGCTTCTACTCTGACAGTGTGACAGTCAAGGCTGAAAACAGCTTTGTTCAAATGTGCATGGAACTGAAAAAGCTCTATCTTCACGCTGACCTTTTCCTTCATTTTAAGTGATTGTTATTGATATGTATAAACTGTCATTTTTTAAATTAATTTTTAATTCTCGTTTTGTAAAGCACTCAGAATTGCCATGTGTATGAATTGTGCTTGCCTTGCCACATCCAGATCAGATTCTGAAGTTCTGCACCTCGTCTCGACAAATTGTGATGACCCATTTCTTCTTCTGAACTAAATCTGAAGGAAAACCATGAACACTTACATATAGTTGCTTTTGTTTATTCGATGTACATTGGGGAACACAGCAGTGACACTTCCACACACCAGACGAAGCGGTACTCAAACTCATCACTTTCAAACTGTTTCTGGCTCTTGTGTGAAAATACTGAATTGTAAAAGGTGACTTAGTCTGGGATACGTGAGTTCATTTTTAATTTCCAAAGGGTGTCATCACCAGCCACCATTCAGCCGACTGATCAAAGCGATGACACACAGTGAACTGAAACCATCTGTGAGCGAAACGCGTCAAACCATATTGAAATTATGGGAACAAAATCCATCCACATGAGTTTCTGTGACTTTGTGGATCATATTACATGCAACCGAATAATGGGATTTAGTTTTTGGTCATGTACAACAAAACACAGTTACATACGATTAGAGTCATGCAGATGTAAGGGGTGTCTAAGCAAGGAAAGTTAAATTAAATTAATCTGAAACTGAACTAACTTGGAAACTACTCATAAAACTACCGTACTGTGACATATGAAAAATTATGCCTGCTTTTAAAACTTGTTTTTCTCCTTGGCTTTTGACACCATGTGAGATGTTTAAATGTATTATTGTACAGTTTTCTATGTCCTTATTTAAATCTATTCTTGTATTCTATTCTTACATCATGGTTTTATGCATTTTCCTCTACAGCACAACTTTTTTCTACAGTTTTATGTTGCTTAATCTATTCATATACTTTATTCTTTTGCTTTGCTTTTTATTTTATTCTTCTGTACAGCCCCTTTGGTCCACCGTGGTTCATTTTAAAGTAAAGTTGGATTAGATATTTAAAGTATTTTAATGGGCTTTTACAGCTTTTCAGTGGACATCTTAACCTTGATAAAAGTTTTTTTTTTTTATCTCTCTAAAACATAATAATATAAGCATTTCCAGCCATTTTCGAGTGATAATATATAAATCACAGATGTCTTTAATCATACTGGACGTGCCTCTGGGTACTGGAAATCCTCAGTCCCCAAAGCGCTTTGGTTAGAAGGGCTTTCCCTTCACTATGCCAGTTGTTGACTTTGGATTCAGTACAAGGTTGTCATTACCACACCAAGGTCTACCAGCATGTGGAGCCCCACTAAGTGGCCACTTGACACTTATCCCTCTGACAATGTTGTGTTTATGGGCATATCCATCACTTTCCTGTGCTTGTCAAAAGCTGCTCTGTAGGCCAAGGAAAACATGATGGACAATGCATAGAAAATATTTCAACAAGCATGGATGAAAATACATTTTCACTCCTACGCACGTCTTTAAAGACACATTATTGCAGCTTTGCACGTTTTAGATCATTACCTGCACAGTGTCCATACCTTGCATGAATAATGCACCATACTCTATGTAAAGATTGTTTTCTCATGTCACAGCCAACTACAGACCTTCAGTTATTTTTCTATGCAACAAAAATGTATTTATTTTTGTATTATATTTATCTTATTTATTTCCGAATCAGTTATTGTATTCTTGAGATACTAGTTTTTGTAGTACTTACAAAAACAAACATACAATTAGACAAAAAGGAGAAAAAAAAAGTTGCAAAATGGGCAACAGTATACATATGTGTGTTTTACACTATATATTACAGGTGTCAAACACGTGGACTGGGGGCCAAAACTGGCCCGCCAAAGGGTCCAATCTGGCCGATGGGATGAATTTGTGAAATGCAAATATTACACTAAGGATATTATCAGTCAAGGAAGTCAAAATCAGTTTAGGTCAATGCAAACTAAAGTGGACGAGACTAGTAAAATACTGTCATAATAACCTAGAAATAATTCATTTTTGTTTTAATGTAAACAAAAAAGCACCAAAAAGGAGACCCATTTTACTGGTGCGGCCCACGTTATATCATATTAGCCTGTATGTTACCCCTGAATTAAAATGACTAACCTGCTATATGTAATATATAATTGATACCTTAGAGTTTTGGGGCTTCCACAGACTTTACTTTCACAATAACCCAACTGCATGATATGCAGCAGTGCAAATAAATATTGACTTACACTGATACAGATAATGCTTCAACATTTAAATTACACTGATGTCCTGTCAAAAAAGCTGTGTAAATGTGGTTATATATTGCTACCAGGGAGGCTGTGTTTCCTGAGTTGACGGTAAAATATGCGCTGGTGTGTGCTTTATGCAATAACACTGCTCGGCTGTCTGCATTACAACACAACAGCACAGGCTGAGCTTTGGCAAAATGAGAAGAGAAAAGTAAATTTTGTATGCACTAAGAATTTAATGTGCCCGGAAGGTATGAAAGCCATCTAAAAACTTGCTTATACTTTGCTTTGGAGTTACAGGAAAGTATGCCGAATGCAATTTGTAGTTAATGGAGCAAAACATGTAAAACTGCTGATATGATCCTTTAAGTTTCATGCGTACACACAGACTGACATGCCTGCATTTATTCTGTTTTCTCTATGTGACATATACTGTATGTCTGCTACTGGATGCTTGAATTTTCTTCGAAAACCAATAAAGTATCTACCTATAAAAATGGAGTCCAGCTTCTATTGGTGCTAATCAAAATGTTCTCTCAATCCTGTCAGTCTGATCTCAGTCGTTGCTGTCAAGTCTCTTTTTGTTTTTTGCTGGGTTTCGCACAGTATTCTGGGTAATATGACCTTCCACTCTGTGCGTAGTGGGGGTTCCCATCCCCAGTCAGTATGAAGGGAAAGTGATTTTTAGCACTTTGACTCACCGTCATGTAATGGGACACCCTACACTTTCACATGAACATGCAAAAGCCAGTGTTAGGGGAAGTGATCGTACAGTAATGGGACGCAGCCTTAGGCACTACAATAGTCTACAGTCATGCAGCACCATCCAAAGCAGTCCCCCTACTTTAAATAACATACTGTAAGCAAGGCCACCAGTGCAGTTAAGTGTGTCAGTGAAGGCCAGCAAATAAAGGCGAGAATATGTTTATAGGTCCCACACATCCCAGCACAGTTTAGCCCCTCCCATCTGTATATCAACTATGTGCTTTACTGTGGAGATAAAGAGATAAAGGCGCTCAGTGGACCTCAAAAATGTACACATAAGCCATGAAAGACGCCTCCATCATAGACGCCATTGACTCTCATGGCTTTAGCACATTCCTACGGCATAAAACTGTAATGTTACAAGTCTTTAGACAAGGAGGATTCAAACCCTTTTCTTCAGCAGAGGTCCAAAAAAAATTACACATCAATAAATAAATGGCTCCGGTTTTCACTCAATCTATTCATATTGAATAAAGTACAAATGTGTTCAGGGTTGGCCTTAAGTAGAATAATAAAATAAAATAATCCTTAATAAAAAAAAAAAGTACCCGGTTGTACACTCATCTGCTCTATTCGTCCAAAACTATAAGACTGCATCAGCTTGTGGGGTTTTTTATATTTTATTTTTTATTTGTTTTATTAACAGACAATATAACACACACACAAAAACCTCACAGCTCTCTATATTTAAATGCCAGACAGCTATAGTCTATTTGAGTTTAAAACTAAACATAAATCATATATCTTTACACAATACGGGGATGAGATGGGGGTGTGAAAGCTTTCTTTTTTCTTTGATTAATAATTCTGGATGTATTATGTTCACAGTTGGTCATTTTTGGTCCATATTATGTTAGTAGGGTCAGCTCCTTTTGGTTTATTTTTGTTTTGTTATTTTTTTCTGTATTTATTTATTTTTATAGTTTTCATTTTATATGTATGTATATATAGATATCAGATATACGTAATAAATAGTGTTCTTTTGGAGGGAGGGGATTTTTGTTCGAAAAGTTGATCCGATCCAGTAAGAAGGGCTGAGATTTCATGTGTTAACTTCCACCCACTCTACATACTTGTGTTGTTTTTTACTGTACCTTTTCTTTTTCTTTTCCATTTCTTAATGTTCAAATGAATCAAATCAATCAAATCAGTAGTAATCCCACATTGTTTTGTTTGTAGTCCAGACATTTTTTCCAGCGTTTTATGAAGATATGTTCCCTGAGTGGCACCTTATAAGTCAAACTTTCCATAAAGTAGAAGTAGTCGGCCACTGATCCTCACGGGGTGCATCACTTTTAAGCCACTACCTTGTAACGACCTTTTTGGAAGCAATTATACATTTTAGATTTAAAGATCTGTGTGGCTTGTTTCTCTATTACATCTACAGCAGTCCCAGATGAAAGGACTTGAGGGTTTTTGTTTGTGTGTGTTGTATTGACGCTCAGTCACTAATCAGTCTGACATATACTGTACATTTATTGCAACATATGTCTTCATGTGACTTCATATCTTTATATTAGGTTCATCTAGAGAACTTAAAAAAAAGGACACTTCAGTCTTAATCTGATGAATTTCTGCTTTTATATATTGAGTGTTATTATTGGTTTTTAAGACATTTCATTGACCCTTTGTTGCTGTCCATGAGCAATGAATACATTTTAAAATACATATTTTTTTCTGTCTCTATTGTATCTACATGCATCGATCCGAGCAAAAAGGACTTGAGGTCCTTAGGTACATTTGGTACATTCTGTTTTTTTTTTTTTTTTTATTATTTTGTGTTTTGGAAAAGAACCTGAAGGGCAGAAGAGAGTCGTGCTCAAAATCAGATACATAAATACATGTGCAAAAGTTTACCTTCACCCTTTGATGCATGAATTATGAGAAAGTTAGTCACAGTTTTTTTTCTCAAGTGTTTTTATTCCTGTTCTAACATGAGAGGAGCAATGTGATTGAAATATTTTTAATGAATTTATTTTTTATGGAGTTACAAAAATACCCACTCGTGTTTAAGCTTTAAACTAAAGGCAATATCAGAATACAATTTTTTTTTTAATGCATTTTTGATTTAAGAAGAGACTGTTAATTATAGTGTAATAACAGAAAGCAATGTCTTTACACATAAACATGTTAGTGCAGATCAGGTATTAAGAACAGACCAGTTACAGTAATGATATGAAGTGACTGATATGAACTAAAACAACAAAAGCCATGAATATACAAGAGAACAACTGGAAGAGAACTGTCCACTGTAGTGACCAGTATGTATCTAATGTAAACTGCTGTCCCCGTAACTTTTTTATAATTTTTTTTAAACTTCAAATGATACTAATAAAGACAATATTTGAAGGACGTATTTAAAGACCACGGATGGACATCAATGCATTGTTCTTCGCTGACTTTACTTTGGACTGCTGTGGCTGTGTTTTTTTTGCATGGATACTCTATGTACCATTGTAATTGCATTTCATATTTCAACATTTGACAGCTGTGACAGAATGTAAATGAATGTGTGCTTTTCTGCCCAGTCATCTCAGAAGACATGGTATTTACTGTCAAGTTTTCTTCTAAGGTTTGACAATGCCATCTTTTTTCACCATTAAAAGTCACATCTGCTCGTGCGTGTTGTTCTATCTCTTTCTCAAAACATAAAAACCTACGACACCAGCCCATGTCGATGATGGACTCAGACAGCTCCATGGAGGTGTCATGTTGTGCCTGTTAAGACGGTAAGATGCTCCTTCTACAGATTTCACATGGTCCCGCTATGGACAGTACAGAAACCAAAGAGTAGAACAATGGAGTTTTGGTTGAAAAAATCTGAAGAGCAAATATTGATTACAGCGGTCACATATTCAACACCATACATGTCACTTTATAGCCTGGAAACAGTATCAGTTTCCTCCTTTTACATCAAGATGCTTTGTTGTGCAGTTGGAGACAAATCACATGATCTCCCACTTTATTTTCACTATGTTCAGCCACTGCCATTACAAAGTTTTTACAAATATTGAACAATAGTCATAACTGCTGCTGTTACAAATTATTGTCACGTTATACTGTACTATTTTTGAGGATTAACTGCAATATAAAATGAACTGCCATTAAAATGACTTCAACACTTTTAGAGGGAAAATAAACCAGTCTAATACAACCTCTGACTTTTGGGATTCTCAGTTTGACAAACCATTTACGGAGTCACAGTCAATCTCCTTTTGGAAAATGAAACATTCAGGTGGGATGTGTGTTGAACGCAGGATTAGACTTATACTTCTAGTGAGGAACATCCTTTGCAGCTTTTCAGCTTGCTGCAAAGGTTGGGGTCAGCTCAGAAGTCAGTCAGCTGCAGCTTTAGCGTATTATAGCCCGAGTTGATTTTCAATATTGAATGAAGGAAGACTTTAAGGCCTGTTTTCTCAGCACCATCCACATATGCACCTCAGGTTGCATTACAAAAACTTTGCCAGCTTTAGAGGAGACAGTGAAATGACAGTGGAACTGGCAAGCTTCCCTCTCACCCGGCCTATTGAGAGACCATTACATTGTAATCCTGAATGTGGGCTCTGACATCTCCGCTACCAGCATACGTGGGTGGAAAGGAACAAGTGAACAAAGGACAATGCATCTTGTAATCCCGTTAAAGGATTAAGAGCTCGAGCGCACACACACACACATGCACACACACAATCCATGCACGTTTTATTTGGAAGCATCCGTATGACACTCGTTCATTAACCCTTAGACTCAAGACTAATTCTATTACACCGCCAACACCAAACTAATTCACCCTTTAATCTTAACCTGCTTCTTGAACCTGCACAAAAACTGTCTGATTTCAAAGTGTTGACCAAGAAAGTATTTTCTGAAGGGCTTTTCTCACCTTGGACTCCTTTATAAAAGGATAAAACTTCAAGGCAGCACTTACACACACACGCACACACACACACACAGAAGCAATAAGTCATAGCTGGTGCCTTCAGGCTTTGCACTTGCGGATGATGTTAAAGTTTTTTTAAGACATCTAATTGTGTCTCTCAGAATATTACACTAAAATAGCAAATAGCAAACATCAATGAAGTCATACTATGTTTTTTGGTGCATGCGCACATTCCACAAACCACAAACTCAATTAATAAGTGGCTTGGGGAGCTACTGTTTTGAAAAAAAAACAAACAAAAGAAAATAAAAAAAAAACACAGGATGCTGTTCTTCCAGAGGAGCATTAAGCCTCTCCCTATGTCTGATGTGGACAGACTGACAAACAAATGCACTTGGGAAACTCTGTACGTAGTCTCTCCTGGTGCTTGTAATCAGACTTACAAAAAATACTGGAACAGAATAATTGCCTAAAGCAACAAAAAAAAAAGCACCTTCAAGACAGAAGTGGAGCCATCCCATAAAGAGGAGTGTGTAAGTATTTGGGTTTGGACGTTGCTGCAGGCGGTGCTTTTCAAACTTCCCCTTGAACTACAGCTCCCATCAGTACCAACGCCCATATGTTTTTGTCTCACTTTCAGCTGTTCTGAAGATTTGCAATTCTGTGAGGATGTTTAGCTCATGTCTTATACCTCCAAGCTATGCATGGGAGCTCTTTGTTACGTTTGCAGTTTGTAAAGACAAAATCAAATGCTTGTGCAAATCAGATTTTCACTTATTCATGATGCCCGTGTGTTAAGTGGGCAACTAATCAATGCAAAACAAACTATAAAATATGTAAAGGCCATTTAGCCCGTATGTAGCCCTAATTTTGTTTTGCCACTAATTGCACTGAGAATTGGACCAATACCGAGGCCAGTCGAGTCATTTCAGCTTTTGTGATATCTGAAGGTTGTTGTTTTTTTCTTAAACTCTGTATTTTAGCAGTGTCATTGTTTTTTTACTTCCAATTTTGTTTCTTTTCATCTACGTATGTAATGAATAAAAACAAAAAACAAAAACACAGATCAGACACATGATTCGCTGACTGGCAGTAAACACCCGAAACATACGTCATAATCCAGATGGAAATGAGTCAAATCAGACCCAAACACAACATTCTAAATTGTCAGTCACAATCCAGCAGCAACACACCAAAGCTTAATGAAACCTGCATCTGTCTTACCTGTTATTGACAGCAGAAATTGAGCATCACCATTGATCAAAGGAAGATGTATGAAGAGATATGCAGGGATCCCATCGGCCACAATGAAGGCACCGAGAAACAAAAGGAAGAGAAAAAAACAACAGATGAATCATTTATTAGATCAACACACACACACACACATATATATATATATATATATATATATACATATATATATATATATATATATAAATAGTTAAATTTTTCGTCTTTAGATGTGTTAATACATACTGTTTTAACACATTTTGAGATCATAACCTCAGATCTAAACCTCTGGAATATGATCAGGAGGAAATTAGTCTCGTGCCATAAAAAAAAAAAAAAACAAGTAAAAACCAAACCATGAGTGTTGTAAAACACCCAATAGTAAGATACAGACTAAGATCAAATGTTCATTTGTGAACCACCTTCAATTTCAAATATCAAGATTATGTTGCTTAAAATTTGTATGTACTGTCCTTGTTTGTTTTTTTTTTCATTATCCAAGGTCTGAAAACAGTGTTTCATGGTTTACATGACAATGTTATGGTTTGGAATTTCTATAATAATAATTAAAAAAAATTATATATATATGTGTATATATATATATGTGTATGTATATATATATATATATATATATATATATGTGTATGTATATATATATATATATATATATATATATATATATATATATATATATATATATATATATATATATATATATATATATATATATATATTTTTTTTTTTTTTTTTTTACTCAGACATCTACAAAGAGTGACTTTTTAGTTTGTTAAAAGTGTTTCTTGTCTTTTCTGGTTTTAATTGCATTTTTTTAAACTGCATCGAGTCACTATAATGCATTTATGTTTCTGAATAAAAATGTCTCATTCATTGTAACTTGTACTAGATCACTGATCGTTGTCATTTTCCATTCACCACCCATGAAAAACATCCAGTGCTGAATAATGGAAATGCATCATCAACACTACTTAAATGTCCCTGAATTGAAAAACTGACAGTGGAAGCAGTAAGCTGTGTAATTTCATGGAGATCTGGCTGGCACATTGTGCTACAGACCTCACACCACCATAGTAAAACAAAGTTCACTTCACTGCTCAGACAGTTCAGACAAACACTACATTAGTCTTCTACAGAGTCTGTTTCAAATTCACTGTCACTGGAATTTGTCCAAGTTTGGTTTCTTTGTAGAAATTAAAGTCTCAGGTTTTCTTTCTTTAAATTATTGCATGAAAGTCACACAAATGTTATTCTTTCTCCTGTTTTTTTTTCTCCTCGAAATACATAAAGACATCCATAGCAGTGCAATAAAGAGCCTCAAGCCATTTCAAATTCCATTGTGACCCAAGTAAAGCCATGACACCTACAGGATTTTTGGTTGCACGTCCTTTGCTACAATGTGAATTCCCAAAAAGGCTCACCTTTGGAACTATTTGGAAAGAATTGCCAGCTTCAAAATAACATTTCCTGTGAATTGTCCCGCTGAGGCCCTCTGTCATGTTCTTTTTCATTTTCATCACCATTATTTCACAGAGTTGTACTTAGATGTCCTCAGAAAGACATCAATCATGGGACAAATTCAGCACATATTACTTTCCAATAACCTCAAAGTAGATGCTGACACTGAACACAGGTTCTTGAGGGACGGATGATATTACATTGTGTCATCTGGATCAGGATTTGGACGTGGTTGAATGGGAGTCAGGACAAATTTATATCAGCTTCATTGCAGTGATTTTATATACCACAGCAGTGCAGGACCACGTTGTATGGTGAGAAATTCAGGATATCAGTTCAATATAGGCTGTTTTTACAACATGGCCAAAGCTGGCAATTAGGTGGGTAGCCTATTGGATTAAACAGAGCCAGCTCTGTGGGTTTAAACAGCCTCAGTATCAGCACAAGAAGATATTTTGCTGGATTAAATCACAGTCAAGAGAAGGGAGTAAAAGAAAACAAAGTTTTATGCTGCTAACAGGATGAGTCTGGGGAATTTTCCAATACCCTTCAGAGTCAAGGTCTAAAATACGACTATCTGAAGCTTCAACTAAAGTTACCAAAACACTGACATTGCACAATAAACTAGGAGACACTGCATTGCAGCTATTCATGACAAAAAGAATACTGTGCAAATAGCAAATAAACAGGAGGCTTCTATACATGCTATTATCTATACATATTCCAACAAAACATGGATAATATAAGAAATTAGCAAATAGAACTGCACACAAACCAAAAAAAGGGTGAAAAAGAAGTAAGACCCTTTTTGGAGTTTTAAAAGGAAGTCATCCACCCACTGCTCACCCACTAAGTCTATCATAAAGACAGAATAAATGAAAAAGGAGACATTAAACACTGTAGTTTGGAAGTGGGAGTCAGTGGTCAGGATGAGGGATAAAACATAACCAGCTAAACACTAAGGCTATGTTCAAACTGCAGACAAATGTGGCCCAAATCTGTTAAAGACAGTCTGAATAGCACAAATTTATTTCTTTTTTAAAAATCTGACCCAGGCCAGTTTCATATGGTCCTAAATCTGACACATATCCAATATTTTGGTATATGATTTCAGTGTAAACAGCCACATCGCATCTCCTGAGATTAACACAGCAAATGTAGAGACCCACAGGCATGTTATTTTGACTATCTGACTAGTTTAATGTATTTACAATTCCAACACACATGTAAACATGTCACTATCTAGAGGTTTGCCTTTATCACCACCGTTTTCAGTCATCAGGCTGTAGATCAACAATCCCTGAACCCAACCACCAATGTTTAAAATCTTAATTCTTGACTTTTACAGCTCTTACTATGCTGTTGCCCCTAGCAACATATAGCTTCTAAGCCTTCCAGATATGTCATGTAATATGACACATTTCCTCATTCCTAATTACGTTGGGGCCGCTTTCACGCATGCGGGTGAAACACACACATGCAAACCTCATTTTTTGACACAATGTCGCTGCCCCTCAAGGGGTGCATGTATGAGACCAAGCCACGACCAAAGTGTGGATTAGGATATTATCCACCCTACTCTGGAATTAAACACTTTTCTGACCATGTAACTGTTATCTCACTTAAATACATGTACTCCCAATAAATATATTACCTTATTGTACTTTTTAAACTGTATTTTATTTTACAGTACATAGGCACTGCAACAAACAAATGCAAGTTGTGAATACCTATATGTATTTATTTTGTCATTTACATGAAATTGTCATGAACTGTATGAGTATTCATGGGTCAGAACACGTAGACAGAACTTTATTTATTTATTTTATTTCGTCTCTTTTAGGTGTGTTATTTATTCATTTATATTTGCTGTAGGCATGCTTGTATATATATATATATATATATATATATATATATATATATATATATATATATATATATATATATATATAGTGTTCAGTTAAGGACACAGGGACGACATGAACACGTTACTGTCTAGATACAGACATATAAATGCTGTTAAAAACGTAACTCTGCCGTTCCTTGGTGGAGTAATCATGCACATCATGAATCAGCCCCATGTAGAGAACATCCTTGTGCTCTTCTGTGTCCTTTAAAAGTTTTCCTGTGCAGCTGCAGCAGTGCAACCCCTGGAGCCTCAGTTTAAAGCCTCACATTGTCAAATGATTCACATTTAGAGACAGTAACTTCTTAAATGGTCCAGTGAGGAGTTTACATACCAGCATTTGCATTATAATTGTGTTTCCCAAGTAGATACGACTACATTATTGTTGAGAAACCAAACTGGGGACAAGACAATATGATAATGACTAGTGTAATGAATTAAATTACTGACAAACTGAATATGATGACTGTTGTTAAATATATAAATCTACTTGTTTTACTTGATGGAGTTGTTGAGAAGGGTAAGTTAAAATAGTAATAGGTACTAATATGTGTTAATGAGACATATAACAATTACCATTTTAATGAAATATCTATAACATAACTAGAAAGCTTACTGGTCAAAGGATTGCAGACGATGAAATTAACAAATTTACCGTTAGTATTATGTCCTTGTTAAAGTCTCATTAAGCCATCTGTTGCTTATAGATGATCATATACCTACTTCATCATGCATTTATGACCTAATGCGTAATGTAAAGATAAATTACACATCAGTAAATAAATCTCTCAATGTTTGTGTTAAGCATGTTTACCCATTTATGATGCTTTTTATTTAAACACCTACTCTAATTAACAAGCAAGGTTAATAAGGAGGTGGCCAGGGCGTTAATCCTTACAAAGCCTGTATCACGTGATGAATCTGTGATATATGACAACTTTGTTAAAGAGAAACGATAAGCAGTACAGGAAAAAAAGATAAATCAGTACTAATTAATCTGATGCTTCATTCGATTTGGTCAAATTTTCATTCCCATACCAAATGCATGGTATATGTAACATGAATCTGACTCATTTCAGGTCATGCAATTGCAATGTGTTAATCATACATCATGAAAGTTGCTATTACCATGAGCTACTGGGCGTCACAAGGTCTACAACACCTGATTATAGTTCTTTTGAACTCAAACACAGCATGTAAGCTTTTAGAATTGCATCAGGCGAGCCATTCAGACGCTTCAACAGACGTCTGAGCACTGAAAGCATATTTGACTTAAACACATAGGGCATGATTTGGGGGATGGAGGATATTTAACCTAGGGGTAACTTTCCAGCCCTCTGTTAATGCTTGCCTATTCACTGACAACTGGATCCCCTGCCAGCTCCCACTGAGCACTCTGATCCTCATTGCACATCACCTCTAGCAAACCCGCGTGTCAAGAAAACATAGAAATGATGCCTCTTTTTTACCATTGACTCTGGTTCTTGACAGGATAAAGCTGAGGATGTAAGCCCCACTTCAAAGTGCAGTGTAAGGGGTGCAAGCTTTACATTCTGTTAATCTGACCTGTGGGCAATGCTTTAGCCACTAGCTCTAATGTTAATCCTTTGACTGTGCTCCTTTTCTATCCGGCTCCTGCTTTGCACTGCACTACAGTCCACAGATCCTGGTGTCAAAAGGAGGCTGAACCTCTAAGACATTTTAAGTCGGCATGTTGTTGCTCCTAAACAAACTCAAACGCACACTGCCTTTTGTCTTCCAGATATAATCAGGACAGAAATTCACAAAGAAGCCTTTTTTAAGATTGATTCCCTATGAGATGTGTAGGTTTAGCAAGAGCTACAGTACATGCACAGTGGGACATTGGCAGCGTGCGCTCTGTCAACACAGTCACACATCTGCTAAAGGTGAATGTTAGAAAACGTCCCTGGAAAGCAGATGGAAAATGTCTGCCTGGTCTGACCTCCACAGCCTGAACCTTTTCCCCATTAAGAATTGATTTCTAACTGACTGTGGCCTCCTGTCAGCCCCCACTTGTTTATTTGTTAGATTTATTACACAACAAAGGCCAACGGGAAAATAACAAAAAACATATAATGCGTTTCACTATTTCCTGAAATTAGTTTTATGAAATGTAAACTAAACCATGCAGAGGAGAAGCAGAATATATCTATATAAAATACAATCTATATAGAATTAAACACTTATTTAAATAGGTTAATCTTATTATCAACCGATTACTTAAAGGGTTTATTGTCTAAAAGTCTGCATTATTCAGGGAAAGCTGTGATCAAATATAAAATACAAAAGGGAATTTGCACCACAGCAGGCTATATTCACATCATACAAGTCCAACTCAGCAGAGGTTGGATATAGACTGAGATATAAATGTATTATCTGTTTTATCTTTTTCATGCTGTGTGAAAACATTCATTTGCATTGCGTTTCCATAAAATGCACTTCATAAAATGTAATGAAAGTTACACTACGGAATGGTGAATTCATATTTTAAGACCATCACGAATGCAGTTTAAGACTTAGTTTGCCTTGATCATTGCTTCTCCAATGTGTACAGTACAACAATGGGTGATGGCAGATGGAGCGTAACATCCCATGAGACTCCAATGACTCTGCTAGACTTCAACCAAGAGGTAAAGCTAATGATTTATTTTTTTTTTCCGCAAAATTTGACAGTTATATTTCAGTAAAACAAATCTGAAGTTTCTGGTGCAACTGCATCTACTTAAAAGCAGCATGGAGAAGGAAAAACCATGTAATACTCAACATATCCAGCAGTACTTATAATACAGAACTGTATTAAGGTCTGACAAACACATCTGATCTGAGCACGTTGTGAGGGAACACTGGTCTAGATTTAATAAAGTTGTATAAATCTGTTGCTACAGAAAATCAAAAAGTCAATAAAAATGTGTTCTTTTTGCTTATCAAAACACCACAAATGGTTAAACCTCTACAGTGAAGGAGGAAGTCTTGTTGCATCTTAGTATTGACTGAATTCTGCACGTTCCATATAGAATAATAATAATGGAACAGCATGTTATTCCTATGTTTGCAGGTTCCACAAAATAAATATCTAATCCTAAAAATATGCAGAACAGGTCCACTTGAAAATATCCCCAAAGGAGTCTCCATCACCAACACTTCTTTTCTAAATTACAAATCAGCTTTTCCACCAAAGTTTATGTAAAATGACACGCAGTAATGCAGATGTGCTTCAGTACTTTGTGTGTAATCCCTAAACTGTCATGGATGATGCATGTAGGTTCTGCTCACCTCCCCTCTTGTACAGCTGGTGGCTCAACACTTGCACATGAATGTTTTATCATTTCACTGAGCTTTGAGGCCTAATATCCCACTGTATCACTTTCAACACTCTAAATGACCTCAATTCCTACAGGGTTTGGTTTTTTTTTTTAACATACTGTACAAGCCTGGAGTCATAGTAGTTATGATATCACTAGCCTCTTCTGGCTGGCTTCTGCACATCTAGTCACGGAAAAAATATTAGATCACTGATTGTTTTATTCAATTTCTTTTAATGCCTGGTCCAATTATTTTCAGAACTGATGTCTGTCCATGTAACATGGTTTTCTTGATAAAAACCAAAATCACTTCAGTTTTTACATCAGTATCTGTATCAGAATCAGTGCTTTTAGGAATTCCATGCTTTTCTTTTCAGTCTGTTTTTGTCACATGGTGCACACAGGCTGCGGCACTGCTAGAAATTGTGGGTCTGAAGAACGTAAATTGATGTACCCTTTAACTTATTAACACAATTGGGGGCTAGGGGTAACAGTTACATATGTGGGGGTGCAGTCCATATCTAATATAATTAATACTATACACAGCTGCATGTGGAGTACTGTACTAACGTGGCCTAGCATTCGCTGTAAACAGTTACCCACATTCATAGTCAACACAGAGGCTGCTGTGACAACCTACACTCATCAAAAGCAGACATGTAGGAGGACTTGATCACCTCAGCAAAGGATTCATTCCTGGTAACAGCAACAAATCCACAAAAAAGTCACAAGTGCATCTAGCTACACATGCACTCACACTAAATATTAATGCTGTTACCTACTACATGTTACTATATATCATCTGTAATGTGAGACTGATGCATATAGAGGGAGGTACACATTTACCTACACTGTAAATTACTTACACTGAAGGTTGCTCACTCACAAGCATTTTTCTGTCACTGTTCAAGAAACCATACGACTACCACTATACTATAGTACGAAAGACAAGTGTTTTTTACTTCTGCTTATAGAAAGGACAGCTAATATTGCTAAAAAGACAACTGTTAACTGCAGGTTTTGCCAAAGGGTTGTGGCTTGTGTGACAAGCGGAAGTGCACAGAACCAAAGTGCAGCTGCAGTGCAGAGAACAGGAAGGTAATAAAACAAGGTGTGCACAGTATATAAAAGAAAACTACACAAGTTAACCTAATTAAACTGTGGATACTGCAAAGGTCAGGTTGGTGGACAACTGTGAACAGATTCAATAATTACATTTCACTTCATTATCACTTGCTGTCGTGACAAAAGGTGAAAGTGAATAAGTGTAATGGAAACCCCACCCCAAGGAAGAGGAGGCGAGGGGTACTGTTACTGTTCTGTGTTTGGTTGATTGTTTTAACACTCGAGCAACAGAATTATTGGTTGAATTCACACTAAATATGGTTTATGTATTGCCAGTGACCCATAATAGAATAGATGTAATTACATTTTGGGAAAAGTAGGTTAATGTTTAAAGTCTTTTATGAATTTGTGAGTGTGTGTGTGTTGGGTGGGGTAACATATAACACAAAATCCAGAAAGAGCAGTTTGTTGCAGTTTGGCACACTCATGTATTTTTGGTCAAGGAACAGACTTGTTGACAGGACCAAGGTTTTGGGTGGTACTTTGGTAGTGACTGCTGGACAAATGTGGTACAGCATGCAAGGCTACAGAACAGCATGAAAACTACCACATGTGGCTCCTCATGGCTGAACATGTTAGTTTACTTACATCTTTGACCTATATTAATATAAGTTAAAGATAAACGATGAACAGTTGTGACTTTGAAATTTTAGGTTTAATATGAATTTAATCACATTTTACTAATAGCTGTTAAGTGGTTCATTTGTATTGAATTTAATTGTAATGCCTCTTTTCTTCAACATTGAGTGAGGTTGAAGCTGAGGCCTTCACCTACATGCCTCCTCTGAGTTTAAATGAATTGAATGGTGAGTTGACTGCTTATTCACCATCAAGGTACCATTAAGTCGAAGAAAAAGAGGATTAATAAAAAAGCACCGGGTTAACATAAAACTGTAGAAAAAAACTTAATGAAATGGTTCAGGCACTTACAGTACGTATGAACTATGACAAAGTATTCATCTTGCCACAATGATCCATTTTTCTTATTTATTTATCTCATTCTCTGGACATAAATATGTGAGTGGATTTTTGAGTAGTTTTATCAGCCTGTAATAAAAGCTAAGCCTTTTTTTCATCCGTACCCCAGTAGGAGATCAGATTTTATTTGCTTCATTCTTATATGTATTGTTGTCTTCATCTATCTGTATCACACAATATCATCAGTATCACAATATCACCCCCCCCCACCCACACACACACACACACACACACACACACACACACACACACACACACACACACACACACACACACACACCGTTATTCTCAGTTTTCATCTCCAAACAGGGGACACATGCTGTGCCTTGCAGCCATGTTCAAAACACCCAATGGTGTTTCCATTTACAGAGACCTGGCATTTAGTCAGATGAATGCACTGACATTTGCTGTTTACTTTATATCTACTATTGCAGTGATGTGGCTCTTAAAGGTTTGACCCTAATTCTAATCCTCCACAACTGCATATTCTGTGTTGTCGCTTTGGTGTGACTTCAGAAAATAGCGGAGCAATATGACGTGGGTACGCCACAGCACAGACTGATAGTGTGATTGCATGCATATGTAAATGCTGCTTCCTCTGCTGTCATGTAGGCTCACAGATAGCTCACAAGTCATAATTACAATGAATTTTGTTTATCACAAAAGCATGAAGTCATAATGGAAGTTGTATTTCTGAGAATTGGCTAGCTTGAATAGTAATAAGCTGTGAATCTAATGATCTCTGAAGAGGAGACACAGAGTCCATTAATTACTTTCTCGCTCCGTAACTTGAAATAAGAAGAGAGGAGATCTGAGGAGCTGATAACTGGTGTGGCAGAATTAGTCGACTGGCTTCTATCAGGTTTGGGCAGTGGCTCTGTGTACATGTTCTTCCACAGTAGGGATTGGTGTTGGAAAGAGAGATGTCCTTAATGAGGGAGCTGCAGGCACACACATGCAAAACATCCACTATCAATGCTGCTGTCTCACCTCATTTTGCCTCTTTCTGCCTTCTGTCTGTGTTTATTTGGCACCGGTTTTTAAATCGGCCCCTGTGTAAAACTTCCCATCACCTACTTCTGCTTGCCATCCCAACTTCCTGGGTGAAATTAAAACAACTTTTACAGCATTTACTACCATATTTCACTGTGTTGTTCTTCACAGGTTCAGGTTTTACACCAATAGAGTAAAATGAGACTAGATTTATATTATATTTTCATCTATATACTTTTTTTTGTGATATTAGTGTTTGTTGGTATGCCTTTGGTGTGTGTGGATTTTTGTCATGTAAAATATATGCTGTGGGACAAAAAAGGTTAGATAACATCAAAAAAACGCTAGGGACACTAAAGGCAGGAGCTAAAAGTCTCCTTACTAGTGTGAGGGAAAGTAATGGTTAGTCACTAAAGTTTCAATGTCATTGGCAACAATACAGAACAAACAAAAAAAGTCTTTATTCTATAAGTTATGCAAGTTATACGTTATATATAAGTATCCTATGATGGAGATTTTAGCCATTAGTCATGTCTTCAGACAGATGAAACTGAAGTCATTGGACTGATGGGAGATGCCTGCAGACAGAAGGTGTTTATTTTCAATATTCTGGTCTTTTTTACCCCCTTGATTTCACCTCCTACAGCTTCAAAAACTTTTCCAAATGTAGTGTGTGGGGGTAATAGGAACACGTAAATGCAAAGCTGGTTTGGAATCAGTATACAGTAAAATTCAAAATGGGGTACTTATCCATGTGTTAGTGTATTAACTGTAATAGATCTGCAATTATCTCCTCATGGGGCTGCTTGGCTGCTGCCTTAATCTGTTGTGTTTGTGTGACTAACTGATTGAAGCAGCCATACACAAGCAACTCACATGTCAAGCATGCACGTCCCCCAAGGAACTCAAAGCAAACAACCACATTGTTGATTTCTAAATAAAGTGAAGTACAAAATAATAATAATATTTCATGAGATTTAACACCAGTTATTACATTATTTTATTCTGTATATTGCACTTTTCAGTGAAAATCTGGCAATTTTGTAATCATATAAATGTTTGCAATAACTGAAGTAAATAAAAAAAAGTATTCTAAAAATGAAATCTGAGTCAGGTCACGCTAATGAAAGCAGAGTCGACTCACTGGTGGTTTGTATTGAACAGAAGCTGTTGAGGCAAACCCAAAGCTGATCTGTTCAACTCCAGACACATCTCTGCAGATCTTTTCAGACTCAGACAACAACGTTCCCCTAAAAACATCAAAGCACCCTGGCTTGACACGTTACTTGTTTGGTGGGGACGTTTGGACTTTTCAGTTTGATCTGAACTAAAATTGCTGATGATATTCAGCAAGATTGACAAACATCTATGCAGCTGATTCTGTGCCTGAGCCACTAGTGAGCCACATCCATGGATATAACTGGTAAATATCTGGTCATCCACTAATCCTATCAATACAGGAGTCATTCCATGTCAAAGCATCTAGTAAAACAGACATTTCCCAGATCACCCTCTCAGATACTTCTCAAAACATTCATATACATTTCTCTTGTGAACTTGTGGAATAATCCAAAGTTTTAGACAGATATCCCGAATAGTTTTAAAGTAAAGGCCTTCCAATATTTGAGGTATATTATGTACACTCATTTTGATGTGCAGTTAATGATATATCTTATTATCCTCACAGGCTATTGTCATCAGTTCATCATCTGTCTGTCTGTCCATCCAAAAACATATTGGTGTGGACCAGTGATTCTCAACAATACATTTCAGCAGATAGTCAATGATAAGATGTAGGGCGTTCACATGATTTTGTCACAAATTTCAAGTGCAGACACTTTAAGTTCTTTTTTAAATAAGAACCTTTGAATTGACTTATATGAATTAAATTAAATTAGAAAATACATTTGTACAGAAAAACATCTATTAAAATTATATTATTACAATAATAAAACAATCAAGATTTTATCAATTTGAGAACTGTCATAAAAGTAGTACTGGGTCTGTATGGGTTAGCGTAAAAAAGGGACTTTTTTCAGAAATGTATTGTTTTTAACAATCTTTGTGCATGTTCTAGGTTCACATATATTACTGTGATGACTGAGAAATGCATTAGTGTGCTCATGCATTAGACAGACCATATGAATATTGTAGAAGGTATATGGCAACATGTGGACAGAGAAAAGGATAAAAGACCACAAAAGCCTCTGGGAAATTCTGAAGGTGTATGATATAACAGATTTAAGAAAATATCCAGTTGACCTAAGAAACCTGAATGGAGGTCAGACAAAAAATATTTAATTCACCTGCAGAAACACTTTAGTTTAAAATTTCTTCGGCACGTTTTTCAATTCTGTGCACATATTTCTGGTTAAAAATAAAGACAACCTTGCAAAAACACCAAAGTGTAAGACTGCATCAGACATTTGCACAATGCTATATATTCCACGTGAAGAAAAATAGGCTTGGAAACCATTGATGTAAGGCAATGGGAAGGTAAAAAATACTCCCTTGCCATGACCAGTTTGATATCAATATACGCTCCTATCTTCATGACAGGATTAAGGAAAGTACATTTTTCAAAAATGTCAGAGATGTCACTGAGTCATAGCTAATGAGACCCCATTTGCATTTCATCTCATCTTTTGCAGTAGCCTGCTGCGTCTGCAAAGTTTACAAAATTCATATCAGATCTGGAAATGTAGGCGTACCGCCCTCCCAAAAAGTCTGATGAGGCGATTAAACATTTTAATAGATTTACATGATGTTATCCGACAGAGTTTCACATATTAGGTCATTTTTCTTGTCATGGGAGCACTGAAAACTTTTGCAGCGCTAACAGGTATTTGAAGGTCAAAGGCAACTAGGGGCCATGTATCTCCATGGCCCATAAAGGACAAGCATCCCCTGGAGTGTGGAAAGCTATTGTTCTGCAGTAATGATACCAGATTGGAGCAGGAGCAGAGGAACAAGATGGAAAAAAAATGACAGGAAGAAGACAGAGCCTGTAAAAACTGAATTACTGCGTGTTGGAAAATGATAAGACAACAAACCGAGGAGCGTGTATACAAATAAAAAGGCAGAAAATGAAAGAGCCACTGAAAGCAACCTGGTGCAAATACCTGACGACAGTTGTGATGCAAAAGAGGAAATTAAATAAACAACATGAGGGACAAACAAGAGGCAACTGGAGAGAGAGGTTGTATGAAAACAGGAGCATATTTAGAAAGAGGTCAGGCAGTACATTCACTCCCCTTCCCCTTTTTTTCTACAGTCAAACATACGGCCTGCGGGTCAAAACCAGTGAAAGGGTCTAATCTGTGTCTGTGGAATTAATTTCTAACATGGATAATTATACTGTCGATATTAACACCCAAGCATGTCAAAATTTCTTTAATTCAGGTTCCATGTACAGACCACTTTAATCTAAAGTGGATCTGACTGTCATAACAACCCATAAATAATGATAATTACAAGGTTTTTTTCTCTCCGCTTTCATATAAAAAAGGAAAATTTCAAGAAAATGTGACACATGATTGGTCTGAACAAATAACAACTTAAAATGTCTTAAGAGAAGTAAGAGTTATTTGACCAATATTCTACCTGTTATTAAATGTTTTGTATTATTTCCACTTATATTTCTTAAGACAGATTGTTCATGTTATTCCAAATTTTAATGCAATTTTTTAGACCTAAATGTTAATATAATGTTAGTTTTTCTTTTATATGTTATTTTACTGGTCCGGCCAACTTTGGGTCATATACTTTTCTTATTGTTCCCTCTTCCTCTCAACATGAACCTTTCTCTCATGAGCTGTGAATACCTAAGAAGCTCTGCCTTCATCGTTCCTAGCTTACACCTCCCAAACTATTTGTGATACACCAAAGCTTCAAAGTGAGCTCATACAAATCCTCTCCAGCTTTGACAACATTCACAGCTCATAAATCTGTCAATTTGAGCATGAAAAATGTTGAATGAATGTGCTAGACATTCCAAAAAAGGTCTGAACATTTAAAAGTGGCCTGAGATTGGAAGATTAGATGAATGAAGAAGAAATAAATGCAATGAAATGTAATGGAAACATATGTGATGAATAAGTCATGACATGAGAGTAAATGCCTAAATATGAAGATAAAAACATCATGTTATGTGTCAAGCCTAATTTCCAGTTCAATACATATTTATAGTTTTATAGCTAAGACAACAACTTTACACAGACTTTGTTGAAGTCAAACTTCAACATTTTTTTCAGAATCCAAATGAGAATTATTAGGATGAGGATTGTTTCTTTGTTAAAATGTGAGCAGGAAAACTATTGGTTGAATTTATACCAAATTAGGTTTACAGCTTGTTAGTGACACAGAATAGATGTAATTACATTTTGGGGAACATTAGCCAATTAAGGGTCTTGTATTTCTGGTCTGTTTTTTTTTTTTTTTTTTTTTTAATTAAAGTCAACGGAAGCCAAAATGAAGACGTTCTCATAATTGGAGATCTATGTGACATCATACGAAAGCCACAGATGCGGTTAGAGCAATTCAGCTCCTTGAAAATGACCCTTAACTTATTGTTTTGTACCAAATTTGAAGTAAATTACAATTTTTTACTTTGACCTACTGTTCACAAAATAACATCTATTCTGACTCACTGCCAATCGATGAACCAACTCTGGTATGAATTCAACCAATTTTTAAAATGTATTTATTATTTTTTCTTGCTGGAGTGTTAATCAAACAAGCAAAGAAACAAACCAAACCAAAAACCTCACCCCTTGCCTCCCCATCAGGGGGCACTCGGGGAATTATAAAGTAATATAAAAATTAAATAAGCACTCTATGGAGACATAAAACACATGACCAGTAACAGTAGTTGAGGTTTATGAACTGTATAAACAGCAGTGCAAATGACCAATGGAGAAAGAAATCAGCCAAAAAAATAGAAAATAATTTACCTGAATTTGAGGTGTGTGTTCAAGCACATTTAGCCTGAATGTGTGTAAATGTCAAACTAACTGTGCGGTGGCTGACATAAATTATAAACAACATAACCATTAAAGTTTATGAAGGTAAACTCGGGGTCTTGTAGCTACTTTCAAAGGCCTCTGGGACTACTTTCACCTTCACCATCGGTAGAGTGAAATCCTAGGCCGTGCAAGACTAGATTAAAACCATCTTTGTTTTTATTTTGGAGGAACCAAACCTTCCAGAGATCATGTTCAATGATCTGTTCAGTTGCAGAGGTCAATTTCCCTGCGTCAGTAAAGAGGCTGCTTTTTGTGCAATAGGAGCCCGTCACAGTGGCTTCACATCCAACTCCACATTTGGCAGGGGCCCTCTGGCTTTCCCCTCTTACATGACCGTTACTGGTGACCGTCACATCTGCTTTACTAACTAATGAAACTCACGCCATGGCCATGAATTGTTTTTTCTTCTTCTTCTTTTCCATGTGACCAGTTGGCCTTCACCTAATCTTCTCAGACACTAACACAGAGTGCTCCCATGCGAGTCATCCCAACATCCTTTTCACATCTGTTGTTAGTGTATTGCGTTACTCCTCTCATATTTGACACACTTAATTGGACTTCATTAGAGTTTGGGGAGATTTTGAACAGGTGTTGAATGAATATCCTATCCTGTTTGAAAATTAGGCTTTTCCCTCACTGAGGAGTATCTGTTGGATGCTTAACTGCTCAGTATGAAACTTAATATTCATAGAAAGGAGCAATATTGATCTCACATCTGGAAGCTGAAATGACTACCTGGTGTCTTGTCAGGAAGAGTAACCAGGCAAAAACCCAGTAGTGCTGAACCAGTTTTTTTCCATCATGTTTCAGTCTGTCATCTAAAGTGCAGAGAAAATGACTTACGAGGTTGTTTAAATAAAAATATCTGCCAAGACGAGAGCACAGACACTGAAAAGAAATTATCAACTTCCTTTTAAGTCTAGCACAGAACTGAAACATGAGCAAAATTCATCACATATCCTTAAGCTGCTACAAATCATCAGTCTTCTAAATTGATATATTCCTGAAGTGACTTTTTTATACTTTGCTCCTTGAGGAATTTTCTTTCTACTTGTTGTGTCTCCTTTTACTTTACATTTTGTGCAGTTACACTTCCATGTTGCTGCTGTATTAAAGGAAGATCAAGCTTTTAGAGGACAAAGAGCATCCATCCACATCCATTGGCCAGAACAAATCATGTTTGCTGTATAGATTTTTTGTCCGTAAACAAATACGTGCAAACGGATGCATCCTCTTCTACAATAGGTCAATCTGTGCATCACTTTTAACCATTGTGAAAGACAGACAATAATTCACTTAAATGCACTGAAATGTATGTGCTTTCTGCCAGTGATACAGACTCTAAAACAGTCGTGTGACACAGAGCAGCAGGAGATTTTCACTAATTTTACACTGCATTTTTTTCCTCCTAATCTCCTACTGTTTTGGGCCAAATACCAGCAGTGGGAGACTGTTTGTTCTGATATATAAAATAATAATTAGGTTCAGATAAATGTAAAATAATCCCCCAGCAAACTCAGCTAAGCATGGCTTTATCAGCAGCTATCATACACACTTGCAAGGATAAATGCCCTTCATCTGGGAGCAAAAATCCCCTTAATGTCCAAAGCGTATTTCTCCAAAGGTCCAACTCATCCATTAATAAGTGGTGTTGTGAGTTACCAAAATATCACTTGCGTCCTTATCGGTTGTTGAGGGAAGTGAATGCTCACTCCTCTGCAATGAACAAGTTTTTCCTGTCAGGTGGGAAGGTAGATGGTATTTATCTTGTCATCAGAGATGGACAGGGGATTTATTTAAGGTGTTAAGGATGGTAGGATGGATGGAGAGAACAGTTTGTTAGGGATGGCCGTCTCATGACAGGTTCATAAACAGCTGGGTAGGCTGGGATGGATATTTGGCAATTTTATGTCTCAGTGCCTCAGGAGAAAAGCGTTGACTCAATTACACTAAATAAATACTGTGATGACAGGATGGGTGTTTCTAATTCTACTTTTTCAGGGGGAGGGGAGGGGGGGGGGGGTCTAATAATTTACGAAAGGAAACTGACACCCCCGACAAATAAATACAGTATTGTTTGTACATTACTGTATGTAACTCCCTAATGTACGTAATTATGTCACGTAGGTACTGTACGTATCATCCCATTGGCTATGAGGGAGCTACCCATGATGCTTTTCGTTACCCTTTGACCCTCATTCATCACAGAGTTACTGTTTGGTGAGTTTTTCCCAGTGTGTTCATTTAAACTTTATTGCTGTACGTATTTGTTATTCATCATGACCTCAAAGAAACAAGAAGCGAGCTGCGTTATTAATAGAAGTGAAACAGGAGATGATAGAAAAATCTGAGTGGTTTAGCAAAGGAATTTGGCCTTAAAAGCAGCGACCCCTTTGAAAGGCATCTCTGTGATATCGAAAAAGAGGTCATCACTGAACGACGATATGGAGAGACTGTTACTCATTTGGATAAAGGAGAAAGAAATTGCAGGAGATACAGTGACTGAGGCGATAGTTTCAGAAAAAGCATCCTCCATATTCAGTGATCTGATGATGGAGGGTGGGGGTGAGGGGTCTTCGGAACAGGAAGCAGGCCTGGACTTTAAAGTGTCACGTGGGTGGTCAACAAACATTGTTGAAGGTGAAAGTGACAATCAAAACAATTGTAATGGTATGTAAATGACCCACATGTCTGGTTTATTTTAATGTTTAATGTTCAGTCAGTGAAGACATATTCCCCCACTGAGAGCAATAAATTACATCTAAAATCTAAATCTATACTTTCTTTTACTTTTATCGCACATTTCATACAAAATTGGGAATTTTTTAAATACTTTTTGAAGGGTTTAGGGGGTAGGGGGCCTTGGAACAAATTAGGCCTTTTACGTGTAAAATGGGACCATTCACAAAAAATTCACGGTACGAGAATATAGTAGTCGGATACTTTCCTTTTTCTTCAGGATTCCAGAAAAATCATTGCTACTGGAGGTGAATCCAGAATTACATGGACAGGAGTTTCCTTTCATCATGTCAAGGGTTAACAGAAAGATCTACTGATCATTGTGTACATCGCACATCACAGCAGGTTTACAAACAGATTAAAAAAAACTGTGATGGGTTTTCTTACCTGCAGGAGACCAAAAGCACAGGCAATTTTGCAGCAATTTAAACAAGTACAATATACCCTCCCGGTACAACAGTGTGCCAGCTTAAATTCACACACACACAAAAATAAATAAAAAAATTTATAAAACTGAAAGGACTGAGGAGCTGAAAATCCAATACAGCTCTATTTTGATGTTTGTATTTGATGATTGTGCTCCAATCTAGCCAAGTGTTGTGTCAATGACGGGGTCACCAGCAGCCGCGACAAGCTGCAGGTTATTTTGGTCTTTCCAATCAACATGCTGACCCCTAGTATTGCCCAAGCCTGCTGGGTATTGATCGGGCCACCTGCTGCTCCTGGTGTCCTTACTTTCACCCGCTGAGTCTTTCTGAGTGCAGGTTGGGGACGAAAAATGAACCCAGACAGAATAAGTGAAAATTGCCCTCGACATTCCTATCTCCAGGTGGGCGTCCTCTAGTTGTGGCATTTCGAGGCCACATACTGTATCTTACTTTCTGGCCATTTCTTTTTTTGTGGGTTTTCATGACTTTGAGAATGTGTAGCCAATGGTGAGAGCACTATCATGACATCTTACTCTTCTTTTCTTTTTCCTTCTTTATTTTTCGTTCTCTTTATAAATGTTCTGTAATAACAGTGGACGACAAAAGACTTTTCAATCAGTGAACATGAATCCAAGACTAAATATTTGCCATTCCAGTGTCTGACAGACTATCATCTTACAAAGGCTCAAACTGCATGAGCTCCAACTGCTACGGTCATGTTGACTCATGACTGTGAAATGGCTTATGCGAATTATATATATATATATATATATATATATATATATATATATATATATATATATATATATACATATATATGTTACAGTAGGACATTAACTCCTGTTTATTCCTGAATCCATGATAAACTATAATATCTTAAATATATAAGAAAGCTGTTGTAGTGATAGCTACACTATCATTTTTTAATACTTAAAATTTTCCCTGTGTAATCCTTTTCAGCATTACGGAGAGAAAAAAAATCCACAATCACCATTCAGGAAGCAGAACATTTCCACCTACAGACACCATTTGGAGAATGAAAAACCTGCAGGCTATTATGACAAAGAAAAGGAAGGGAGGGGAGAAGACAGAGGAACAGAGACTGAGAAGGAGTATGTGTTATTTATCCATTATTACTGAGCTGAAATTAAAGTTTCAGGCCAATATATTGTTTTATGGTATTAATAGGATACAAAAAAATCTACAATATATTTGTAATTCAAGTCACCTAGGAGGAAATGAGAATTCCGCGGATTGTCTTTACTCTTTTTACTGTTTTTACATCACATCTACAATAAAATGGAAATTTTGGGTCAATTAAGAGTGTTTTCAGAGCAGTGGTAGGAGCACTTCATGTCTCCAGGTTCTTCTGATAACAATAGTTTTATAGCATTTATATGGAAAAGATAAATCTGAATATTCCTATTCCATATTCATAAATACTGGTAATTCATTACTGCTGGTGTTTGTGGAGATGTCGAGGATGTTTAAAACATAACGCGTCATGTAATCTGTCATTTCAGTAGTCGCCGTTCAATTTCAAACAACTGTGACAATGGAAAAAAAGACTTGTTTCTGTATATTTAGCTCAAATCATTTAATATATGTTTCTTTGTCACATCTGCTTTAGCTGCTGCTGCTATTTTTGTATTTGTGCACCACCATTTAGCACCTGTGCAGTAATCCACAACTGTCAATAACCACAATAAGACGCATATATGCAAATGTAATCCAGATAATATCAGAGGCCTTATCCTGGATATCAACATCAGGATATGTACTTTATATATGCAAAAGTGAAGGAAGGATACTAGAAGAGGCCCACAGTATCCACAACATTAACATATAAGTAAATAATCAGAATTTGCTATTCTATTGACCCTCGAATATTGCAAATATAACATTTATTTTTCATTTCATAGTCAGGTGACTTAAAAAAAAGTTTGTGGATGTTACAAGAATGGTATGGAAAGGAAACCACAACATGTTTAGTTTAGTACAAGATAGAGGGGGGGTATTGAAGAATAATGAATATATTTGTCAAACAACATGACATTTACATACAACTTAGATTACACCCTTCTATTTCTTCAACATATAGTAAATACTGGGAACGTTTTGCACATATATCCAATGGAAAAGCAACTAATGACTGTCTTAATCACTGACGACTGCAACAAATGTGACTTCATGCTTCAGCCCAGAGGCAACATTATATATTTTGGCTTCACTGCAGCATCATATTAAATTTAAACGAAGCTGCAGAGGAAAGGCGTAGCTTTACTGTGTAACTCTGACAGCCATAGTTTTTCTCTATTTTCAGCCTTTAAGTGTTCAGTATGTTAAGTGTTTTAAGTATTCACTGGTGAAGCTGTGAGAAGAGCAGAAGAAGGGAAATGCAGCACATGGATTGGGAACGTGTTGTGGGTGGATGTTAGTGGTGATTAAACTAACATATGACTTCTCTTTTTCTTTTTTTTGGTCAGACAGATCTTAAATTAGTCTCAGGTCTCCATCCATTACAGCTACCCGTCACTTCAAGGTCACTCAATGTGTCTTGTTAGATGACCACGATTATTACATCCATATAGTGTCTTGACTGTGAGACAAAGGGGCCATTCAACCTCCCCTTTTTCTCTACTATCAAGGTTGAATACTGAAACGAATGGCGATGTATCACCACTGGGAGCTAATCATTTACTTGTAGACAGACTTATAAGATGTAATTACACTGTAAACTGATTAGGGCAGCTGCGCGGTGTCACTGACAAAGCCTTCATTATGGTTGTTTTCAGTGGACTGACTCATTCGGCTGATGTGGGCCTTGCATGGCACTCTCTGTATTGTTCTTTGAGGTGAGTAATTGATGACGGTGTCACACAAACAAAATCATCTGGAAGGCAAAACAACTTTGCAGCCTCGTTTTGTCTCAGCAGAATGACACCTCGGTGTGAATCACTTTATTTACTTTACAGAGCTCCTTCTTGGTTTCTTTACCTTAGTGTGCTCCCGTATGTCATCAGTAAAACAGTGATTTGAGAAGTCCGCAAAAAAAAAAAAAAATAAATAAAAATTTAAAAACCCTAGGCAGGATGAGAGAAGAAAAGAATCAATCCTGGCTTAAATGGTAGATACGTGCATACGAGTACTGGCAGTGATTTCATAGAAGCACCGCTTTGGGTAGAATACTCCCACCTACACACAACCTGCCTGAGAAATGAATAGCATCTGCAGGCTATTATGACAAAGAAAAGGGAAGGGAGGGGAGCAGTGAGAGTAACACAGAATGAGAAGAAGAGGAAATATATGAAGGAAGAGTGTGGGTGAAAAGTCGGCGGTGAAGAGGGAATGACAAAGGCATTCACAGAGAGAGGAGACGGCTGAAATGAAAAGGAGTGTATTCTTCGTTTTATTTCGGGTGCCGTCCTACAGGTGTCTGCTCCTGTTCCCTACATAGAGAGGGTGGATGTGTGAGGGTGTACAGTGGGGAAATCACAGGATGCACCTCAGGGTCTTTTTATAGAAAGTCAAAATCCACAACAATAGAGCCCTGTGACTTCCTGTCCCTTAGCTAGCTTGTCTCATATTAGTGATGTAGCCGCCGTACTTTGTCTGTCCTTCTGCTCTGTACAAACACACACGCACATACACAAGCATACCCACTGCTCTTTAGCCGGGCTTCGGTCTTAATCTCTTCTCTGTTAATGTTTGTTTCCTGACTGTAAGCCTGTTGTGTGGTTGGGATTCAATCGGCCCAAGTCTCCCTGGCTGATATTACTGCTAATCCAGGCAGAAAGGAAGACAGAGCGATGGCAAAGAATGAGGGAGCAAAGGATGACAGAGGAGGAGCCCAGCACCGCCACTGGGTAACAAGCAGTGAAATAAAGAGAGAAGAGGAACACGAGGAGACATCACACAAGTGTGTTTGGATACAGATACCTCAGTAATGCCCTGACAGTCACCCCTGACTCCCAGTATCTTGTCCCCGCAGACACCACAGCACTGTTGCCGTTCCTAAATCCACAACAATTTGTATTCATGTCACAGGAGAAACATTTGTCTTGGTTGTTTATTAATACCCATGGTTTATCTTATGTACGTTGCCTGACCCTGGAGACCGAGCACAAAAAATAATAAAAATGAAAAATAGATAAAATTAACTAATTAAATTAAAACAACAATAATAATAATTAAAATAAATAAATAAAAAGAAAACAAAAAAAAGGTAAACGCATCTTGAAACCCTTGAAAAATACATGCTTTTCTTGGGGACAAGTTAATATGTTTATTGGGGACATCAGTTTTACAAATTTGCATACTTCACACAGATTTAAACTACATTTACATTTAATATTTATATTATAATTATATTTATGAATTTATATGGTGTCAGAGGTCCCCATGGCTTGACTGTGTAAACAGATCAATGTCCCCATAACGATAGGAATACAAGCACACAAGACGACCGTGGAATTATTCCGATAACTATGCATTTATTAAAGTGAGACTGCTGCGTGACATCAAACCATAGAATAAAAGTGAGTTTCTATGTTTGCTCAGCTACAGCTGCATGCCTTTACAGTCCCTCGACTTTAATATCAGTAAGTTGGCTTCTTTTTCTCCCCACAAACATACACACTCAAACAAGTATTCAGACACACTTGAAAGCTGCATAACAAGAGTACACTGATCAAAGGCTGTTCTTTTGCTTGACTGATCAAAAAATATCCCAGCAAGTGCACAAACATGAGGACAAACACTTCAGCCTCTCGTCAGAGGAAGAAGGGAGTGAGAGCAACACTTCTCCTCGATTTGTGGTTAAAACTGGTCTCACTTGGCAACTCCCATAACAGTCTAGATGTTATTGATTTATGTTTTTCCTTCACACCGACAATCCCTAAGAAAGTGGAAGTCTTCGAAGAAATGGCAAACTGCGTGGGGATCAGAGCGTGCGTTTCAGTTTGTATACTAGTGTGCATTTGTGTGTATGTGTGTATGTGTGTATGTGTGTGTGTATAGCTGGGTGGGCCAGGGCATTATGGAGTTAGTGTCGACAGTTTTCCCAGCATAACTCGTACACCAGCGCTGGAGGTATGACAGCACTGGCACCAAAGTCTAATCATAGCATCCTCCCATGGTGCGCTCAAGAGATTTTCTGCTGAATTTGACACAATTATTAATGCATTTTTATGATTGTTTTTCTGTTCTTTTTGTTGACCAAATACCAGTGCATAGAACATGTGGCTGTGAGCATGTGTTTGTGTGTGTGGCTGTGTTTCCTCAGAGCCTAACAACTGGAATCTTGTGATGAACAGAAAGAGATAGTCTCAATGTAACAGGCCAGACTCGTTGGTAGCTTAATCAGCTCATTCTTCTTCAGCACGCATGAAACTTATTAAAGCGATTACAATTCCTGTAAGTGATGCTTTATCACAAGCACGGCCAATCAAAGTGGTCCCAGCGAAACGCCTTAACTGAGGCGCTGTGACAATTAGTCCAAATACCAATTGATTTCTAGTTGTACAAAGACAATATTTTTCATTTCATTCTGCAAATGTATATTGGCATATTGGCATCAACTTGTGTGTGTGTGTTTTTTTTTTTTAAACAGTGACATCAAACTCATTAATTTACACCAACGTGTGGCTTATATTAACACACGCAAAAAATAATGATGCACGATGCAATATGGTGAAATATCTTTCTGCTCAATGAAGTTATTTTCCTA